>CAJQUN010000857.1:0-165045 GCA_907163345.1 Haberlea rhodopensis
CTTTTCAGCAATTTGCTGAACAAAATAATTTTACCAATTTAGCCCTTTGGGAAACAGCTAACTACGGTTGAAACAGAAGATCTCTAATAGAGAGATTGTTCAAGACAGTTTTACGGAGGATAAAATTCTCTTTAAAACTAGAAATGAAAAGCCGATCTTAAAACAGGAACTAGTTCAGACATAATGGAAGAACTAGTCAAATCATTACAAAAAATTAGAATTAATGAAAAATCTACTGCTCCTTTAAAAGTTGAGACAGATACTGAAAGCACTAATGAAGATAACAGTTTCCTCATCTGAAGATAATAATTTTGATGAAAACATTAGTGACTTAGAAACAATGTTCTTAAAAGAACAAGAGGTTGAAAATCAACCAAGTAATCAAGTAAATAAAATTACTTCTTTCAAACAAGAACTTCCTTTAAAAAGGAATGTTCCACATTACTATCGACGACCAACACCAGTGGATGTTCAGTTAGAAGAAAAATCTTCTTATGATTATACTCAGTTCAGCGGATCTAACACCTGTGAATGGAACATAGATGGTATGGCTGAGTATCAAATTACAACCATATTACAATATATGGCTATGTTTGCTACAACAACTAGGATTAAGGGAACAGTTGATAGAGAAATTGCCTTAACTATAACTGCTGGTTTTACTGGCCAACTAAAAGGTTGGTGGGACTTTGGTCTCTCTGAAGAGGCTAGAGCACAAATTATCAATTCTGTTAAAACAGAACTCAATAATAATATTCCTATACAATTTGCTAACGGAGTAGATACACTTATCTACACTATTGCAAAACATTTCTTAGGAAAAACAACTCTACAACTTGAAAATAATCAAGAACAATTAATCCGTTTGAAATGTCCGACTTTGTCACATTTTAAATGGTATAAAGATGTTTTCTTCTCTAAAATCTTTACAAGGGAAGATTGCAATCTTAACTTCTGGAAAGAAAAATTCTTAACTGGATTACCTTACTTATTCTCCGAAAGATTAAAAGAAAGATTAAAAGGAGAAAACATGGAAAATACTATTCCATGGGAACACTATACTTATGGAGATCTTGCTTCAGAAGTTATAAGAGAAGGAATCTCTCTTTGTAATGAATTAAGACTTCATAAACAGATTAAAAAAGAAAAATCTTCAGGACGAAGAGATCTAGGAGATTTTTGTGAACAAATTGGTTTCACTCCTTTAAAATAAAAACGTAGACTAAAACGTTCTAAATCGAGATATTATAAATATAAAAAATGGAAGAATAGAGAGAACATGGAGAATAGAGAGAAATCTAATTATTTTCCTAAAAGGGAAAAATATACTAAAAGATTTATTCCTCGAAACAGAAAAGATAAATCTAAAGAGATTTATTGCTGGAAATATCGTAAGCCAGGACATTACGCTAATAAGTGTACAACAAAACAAAAATAAATGAATTATCAATAGATGATGAATTAAAGAATTCTTTGATGAGAATAATGATATCTGATTCTGAATCACAATCAGAAGATAATTCTCAATATACATCTGAAGATGATAGTTGTGATGGACAATGTAATTACTACAACACACTTTGTCAAAGAAATGGTCTTTGTGTTCTTAATAACGAAGAAAATTTAATTCTCGATCTAATAGATCAAACAGAATATCCGATTGTCAAGAGAAAGATAATTGAAAATTATCTAGATATTCGAAATAAGAATGAAGATTTCAGAATAATAATTCTGAGAGTCAAATAAAAGAACCAGTAAAATATAACCTAAATGATATCCTAAACAGAGGAAGACAAACGAAACTAAATTGAAGTTTCTACAAATGATTTAAAAAGAGAAATGAATATTCTTAAAAAAGAAATACAAGATTTAAAATCTAGAGTTACATTTTTAGAATGTTCTGACTCTAAAAATAATGATGAATCAGAAAAAGAAGAAACTAATAAGTAGGAGATCTAACATATCTAAATATGATAGGTAGAGTAATAACTCATAAATGGTACATCAAAATCCTTATTATTGTCCATAAGGAATATTCTTTATCTGCCATAGCTATGGTAGATTCTGGTGCTGACTTAAAATGCATAAATGAAGGGTTAATACCCTCGAGATACTTTGAGAAGACAACTGAAATACTTAATGCTGCAGATGATAGAAAACTTTTGGTTAATTATAAATTATCAAATACTGTTGTTTGTAATTTGTCTTGAAATGCCATTCATAAAATCTTTTCTCACGATGTTATTGTTGGAAATCCATTTCTACATATGCTATATCCTATAAGTAGTATAGATAGTGATGTATAACAAGTCAGATTAGTGGTCATGAGATAATATTCTCTTTTATCACTAAACCAAGGTCGCATGAGGTTAATAATCTCAAAACAAAGATCAAAAGAAAAGAAAAATTTCTTAACTCTTTATCAAAAGAGGTTAAGTATTCTGTTATTGATGAAAGGCTAAAGAGTCTAGAGATACAAAGAAGAATAAAGATTCTTCAAGAAAAAATAGAAAAAGAAATATGCTCGGAAATTCCTAATGAAAGGAATAAACATATTATTACACCGAAAATTCCTAAAAGGAATAAACATATTATTACACCAAAAATTCCTAAAAGGAATAAACATATTATTACACTTCCTTATATTAAAGAATTCAAGGAAGAACAGATTCCAACAAAGGCTAGACCTATAGCTATGGGGCCAAAGCACCTCGAGATATGTAAGAAAGAAATTGATGATCTCTTAAAGAAAAATTAATAAGAGAATCTAAAAGTCCTTGGAGCTGTCCAGCTTTCTATGTAGAAAATGCTGCAGAATTAGAAAAAGGAGTTCCAAGACTAGTAATAATTATAAACCTTTAAATAAGGTTCTACAATGGATAAGACATCCTATTCCGAATAAAAATGATCTTTTAAATAGATTATACTCTGCTAAGATTATGTCTAAATTTGACATGAAATCAGGATTTTGGCAAATTCAAATTGCTGAAAAGGATAAGTATAAGACAGCATTTACAGTTCCTTTCGGACACTACGAATGGAATGTAATGCCTTTGGGCTTAAGAATGCTCCATCAGAATTTCAAAAAATAATGAATGATATTTTAAATGCTTATTCAGCATTTATAATTGTCTATATTGATGATGTTCTAATTTTCTCTACAGATATAGAACAACACTTTAAAACATCTTAATATATTTCTTAAAGTTGTCACTCAAGCTGGACTTGTAGTGTCACAAAGAAAAATAAAACTTTTAAGATAAGATTCTTAGGACATGAAATTGTTCATGGCACAATATTTCCTATAGATAGAGCAATAATATTTGCTGATGAATTTCCAGATAAAATTATTGATAAAATCAATTACAAGTATTTACAGGAGACATACAATATGTTTCAAAATTATATAAAAACATATATAATTATTCCTATAGAATATTTGATATAATAAAACAATGTTATTTGGCTCATAAAAAATTATTTACAGCCAAAGGAAGCATTATAACAGCTTGCTTCAAAATTTCAAATATACAAGATGGACAATTATCCTCTTATATAATGTACAACCCAGTTTGGTGGTTTATGCAGGAAACCTCTACCAGAAGAATGCCACCTAAGCGATATCCCTACAAAGGGAAAAAACCAATTGATGAATCATCGTCTTCCAAAGAAAAATGGTCCTCATTTCCTTCTCCAAAGGCTATGACAAACTATCAGAGGAATATGATCGATTCAATATGGATTGCTCATAAGTATAAAAATACACATGAGATGAAAGACTTTCTTCACAATCTTGCAGGACTATTTCGAGCATGAAAATATTGCTAAAGCCTCTAAAATAGAGACACATCGACCACTATTCTCTCTTGAAGATAGAAGGAATTTGATGCTAAAATGGTATAGCAGATCTACTTAATGAGGTAAACTCCATCATCCAGGATAGGGTCAAAACTAATTCAGATGAGTACAAGAATCTTCTTGTATATTTTATGAACGGGAAAAATCTTGTTTTGGGCAAACTGGTCATTAAACAAAAGCTATGATAAAAATCATATCCGGATTGGAATCAACCAACTCTTTGATTTTACTGATGAAATCAGGAAATTACTCGATTATGGTCTTATTGATTATATTCATTGTCATCGGATTACCAAGTTTGACGCTGCTCCTAAAATCTTAAAGGAAGCAATGGATGAGATAAAAAAGGATCGCGACTATCCAGATTATTGCATCATGGTTGACACTATTCCTCCTGAATGGGACTATGAAGAGCTTAATAAAAATCTCTTACCATTATATCTTCCTGGATATACAATTTTCACAATATATTGTGGAGCACCATATGTACCAGGACAAGAACCCTATGACTTTCCATACTTGGAACAATTCGAATACAGGAATATGAAAACTCATGAGTTCCCCGTACAATTGATGGCTAAACATAGAGCTCAAGCTATAAAAATTTGTCAAGAACGAATTAAATTTAATTCTGATTATCATATTATTAAAACACTCTCCTTTTACTCTGGTTTATGCTACTGGAGGATATTACAATCCAGGTTCTCAAACCGAGTTGGCACAACGCATACTCGCTGAAACACTTCCAATGAGTCTGTATTGTACTGAAGAGTTCAGAACAGCTCAATACTTCTATACCTGGCCTGCTGGTGAAGATGAAGGATATTGGCAACAACTAGATAATGACGAAGTCCATAATCTGGACAATCAACTGGACCCATGACAACACCCATTTACAATTTAAAAATGGGGGAAGGACCACCACTATGTGGACAAAAGATAATGGAATCAGGCATCTTCAAAAGATGACAAAGACATAAGAATAAAGAAGAGATAATAGAGCATCTCTCAACAGTGATGTGACATAAAGATGGTTCCGTCAACAGTGACCTGACAACCACTATGAGAGAATCCAATAAAGTATATTGGACCACTCAACCACTACCATAATGGAGCATCCACTACCACCCACTACGGAAGGAATCTTGGACCACTCCACCTAATGGGTAATGACTCATCCGCTACTAGAAGATTCCTCAGCCTCTATATAAGGACGGCATTGAAGACATTGTTAGACAAGCAAAAATACAAGTTTAATAACTCAGTATAAAATTCTCTCTGTATGAGCTTGATAAAATTCAAGCTCTTCTGTAATGAACTAATTTTAAGTTCATAGTTTGAATGTGTACTATTATAATAAGTTTGTAAGATATTTCCTTTGTTATAATATAATATTTTTATGTTACTCTTTGCTTGAGAATTCCTTCTGAATTCTGTGTGCTTCCGCCCTTTGGGAAATATTGTGCCATGAACAATTTCATGTCCTAAGAATCTTATCTTTAAAAGTTTTATTTTTCTTTGTGACACTACAAGTATATTGGACCACTCAACCACTACCATAATGGAGCATCCACTACCACCACTGCATAAATGAAGGGTTAATACCCTCGAGATACTTTGAAAAGACGACTGAAATACTTAATGCTGCAGATGGTAATTTAAAAATGGGGGAAGGACCACCACTATATGTGGACAAAAGATAATGGACTCGGGCATCTTCAAAAGATGACAACAAATCCCTAATCTTGATTGTAAGATTTTGTTCAGGAGGATGTATACTTCTTATCATGTTCCATTCTTAGCTATAAAATCTTGGTAATAGAATCTACGGGTGATAATTTAGTTAGAATTACATTTGTTGCACCTTGCATCATATCAATTCCTTCAGATTTAATATCTAATGTTAAAGCATGCATAATTGTAGGGTCATTCAATGACAAAGTAAAATTTGGATAGCACGAAAAGGTGAATGATGGAGTGGTCCAAGATTCCAAAGGCGATGACTAACTATCAAAGGAATATGATCGATTCAATATGGATTGCTCATAAGTGTAAAGATACACATGAGATGAAAGACTTTCTACAGTGAATAATAAAATAGGATAATTTGCAGAAATATTTCGTGCAGTATATTGTTCATATGTAGTCCTGACATTATCAGGAAGAATGAAAGGATGGAGTCCCCAATTGAGAAACCGTTGAAAATATTAAAATAATGGTCACGCCGACTCAGTTGGCGTGACCATTATTTTACCTTGGTCACGCCAACTGGGTTGGCGTGATACTTTGAACACGCCAACCCAGTTGGCGGCTAAGGTTAGTTTTTAAATTTGTTAAATTTTGAGGTTATTTTGATAATTGTTGATTTAAATAAGGTTATTTAGTTAAATAACCCGGCAGGTGGGGTGGATTGTTTTGAGGAGGCGGTATTTGGTTGCGCCTTACTGCCATGTCCACAGTCTGAACGATATATTGCGCTAATTGTTCCAACGTCAAATTTCCTACACCTCCGCCTACGGGAGGCACTTGATCTCCTTGTACTGGTGGATATTTTCATGATTTTCCGGTGATTCAGGAGGGTTTCTCCCATCGGGTGCTCTCCTTGTTTGGCGTCCTCTTCTTCCTGCTGCTATATCAACGCCTCAGCTCGAACGGTTCCCACAGTCGGCCACAATTGATACTGATGACCATTAGTATCAATAAGAGGTCAACACGCCTCTCTTTATATCTTCTTCAACGAACCAGATGAAACAGTTAAACCCTGTGATGACCTGCTAGGATCAGAAATAAATGTTAGAAGGGTGCCGGAAGATTGTCCCCTCCGACGCTCCAGTCAGCTGATAGAAGATCGGGAAAAATATGGAGAGGAGTAACTGCTGTATGTAAATGTATATAGGAAAATATCTACCTCAAAATCTTGAATGAGCCTGCTATTTATAGGTATTACCTCGCGGATGCAAATATTGGGCCGGTAAGACCATGACTTCCACTATTCCTGGAATTTCGGAGCACGTTGACTGACTACTCAGACCACGAATCACTCCACTCCCTGAAATCTAGGGACATGCCAGTTCAATAGAGACTTGGTCAAAATAATCTCAGGTATGAGATGTCTGAAGATGGTCAAAGCTGATGAGCATCCCCATTGATTAGCAAGATGGGAGTTCGGAGATAAAACCACCCTGGTCACAACATGATAGATAGATCGGTAGATCGGGAGATCGGATAACTAAAGGGACCACAACTATTGGTTTCCATGCATCAGGTCAGAAGGTCCGTGCCTCGTCTCATTGGCCGGTCGAGTGAGCTCTAGTTAAAAATGAGGTTACCTGGAACTCCTGAGATCGATCGGACGTTTTGACCTTGTTAGATCGGGAGGTCGACCACATGCTTCAAGCTGGGATCTACGTTTTGCCTCGTTCAAATCGGCAGGTCGACCAGATTTCCTAGGGAATGTTTAATACTTTTCTCTCGCAGGTTATCAAGGGAGAAAAGAGCAATATATTTCGATTTGTAATTGGTCACATTTGGGGAATTTAAGTCCAATCAAATGACTCAATTTTTAAGTGTGTTGCCAACTAGTTAACTAAAAAGTAATGTGGAGTGTTCTTAACACTTTTTAGAGGGCAAATATCACTTCCCTTATTAAGAAGGAAACTTGAATGCCTTTTTCTAGGGAAGCACTATATTAATTTGTACTTACTGATTCGTTCTATGGATCTTTCATGTCTGAAAATTGATTTTGTTTCTTTCTGTTAATTTCCGAATTGAATATTTAGTCTAACTATAATCTCTGTTTAAATTCCTCTTACTCGTTTTTTGATTGGATTAGGGAACCTCGTGGTTGTTTACTAGCACTTTAGTTTAGGCCGTTCTCTGCTTGTTATCTGTATCTTTTCGAGTACTTTTGATACTCTTTCTATTTATATTATTATTTTGTCTGATAACAAAAGTAAGTAAATGATGTATTCAATTATCAAAAGGTAGTACAGTCTTTGAAACAGTAATGACAAGAGGAAAATCACGTATTACTACTTGCCCCCTAGCTCAGGCTAGCCACCAAGCAACAAACTTGTGAAAAAAGATGCATAACTTTCTTAACAAATCCCCCCCGCCCCCCTTCTCTCAAGTTTCTAGATCTTTCTGTTATGTAAATTACAGATTTGGTCCAGGCCACTAAATCCTTTAAGACCCAGGCCTGTAACAGCATCACTGACTATCATGATACTAAAAGGATCCTCACAAATAAATAGGAAATCGGAAATAATCACATAATTGCTGGGAGTCCTGAGGTAAATTTTTTGTGTAAAGTTACGTATCTGTTTTCTTTGTTGATCGATATCCCACTTGATGCAATTATTTTCCAGAATAATTCATGATGTATAAGGACCTTAGAATTTTTATTTGAGTTAATTTTAGGAAATGGAATTGCTTCAATATGCTTCAAGGCCACAAGCTCTATTCACTTCTGTGGCGGAAGTGTGTGGGATGAATTCTCCTTCAGTTTTCCAAGCTTCTCTTTGGACAAGGAAGAGGCAAATAAACAATGTAGTACCCTACTATGAAATGAAGTCTTTTGGAGGCTTATTTACACAAAAACTTCTTCGTTCACCTCGAAGGGTATCTGTTTTCATATCCTTTTCCTCCTTAGATTTCCCCCTATTCTACCTATAAACATGCATGGACTCTGTTTTGGATTGTGAAGACAGGGTGATGGCAAAAAAAAGAAGTGGCATTGAAGTTTCAAAAATAGAAGAATTGCTTAGGCTTGGTGGAGGGCAGGAAGAGGAAGAGGAAGAGGAAGGGAAAGAATCTAGTGAGAGTGAGGAGGATGGGAATGATGGTTCCTTTTCTATGGATGCAGAAGAGCGGAAAGAATGGAGGCGAAAGATTAGTGAAGTCATCAGTAGGATTCCTGACGTAGAAGAAGAGACGGATCTTGTTGAGAATAGGAAGAAGATGCAAAAACTTTTGGCTGAATATCCACTTGTTGTTGAGGAGGATGATCCTAACTGGCCAGAGGACGCTGATGGGTGGGGCTTTAATTCGAATCAGTTCTTCAACAAGATAAGCATAAAAAATGTCAACAAGGAGGATGATGAGAATTATGTTAGTGAAAACGAAATAGTATGGAAAGATGATGATTATATTCGTCCTACAAAAGACATTACCACTACAGAATGGGAAGAAGCTGTTTTCAAGGACATCAGTCCTTTACTCGTTCTTGTCCATAATCGATACAAAAGGTTTGCTCTCAAATTCTCCTATCGATTTCCGTAGTGCGCAGGAAAAGCTGATATACAAATTTAGCTGGGTGAAACTTCTCCCAAAAGAAAATTTAGATTTGATGCAAAAAGTATATTTGAGATATTTTCCACTTCTTCCAAATCCATTTATCCAAATGTGGCCTAAAGGAGTCCCATTTAGCTAATTACTAATTGGATGTCAATCTACGTTAGTTCAACATTGACACACTTTCAATATGTAGTGATTAGTGATGCAAGTTGGGTGTCAATCTAAAAATCTTTTGGTTCTTGTTTTGCGGAATGCTTTATCCTTGTGAGATTCTATATTTACTAATTGAGTCTAATTCTTGTAAAAAATATATGCAGACCAAAGGAAAATGAAAGGATCCGAGATGAATTAGAAAAAAAGGTGCACATTGTATGGAACTGCCGGTACCATCACCAGTGAGCTTTTTCAACTGATCAACACTTTGATCTTCCTCTCTGTCAACTACTAATCAGCATTAGAAAATAGTCTGTTGCAATCGATGCTGTTGTGGAACTTGATTTGGTCTCGGCTTTACGAGTCTCTCTGTCTTCCCAGAACTCATTTTCACTAAACCGGGAAAAATTTTATACCGTGAGAAAGGTAAATTTTCCATATTCAAGCACCTACATTGTTTTTCCCTATGGCCTGAACGCTAATCATCCATTTTTTGGTACGGCAATCCGAACAGCCGATGAGTTATCAAAGATAATGTCATTCTTCTATTTTGGAGCGGCCAAGCAATCTTGTCTGAACAGCATTTTGAACAATGAAGAGGCAATTCCTTCTGTTCATACAACCAGCGCATCCCATTGAAACCCACTCGATGGACATCTTGTATGATCTTGTGGTGAAGCGATTTGCCAGTGGTGCTTATGAGTGATCTCCTGAAATGTCAGTGACACGAGTTTTGTCAAAACCTGTTATAGTTTGTTGTTCAAGTAATTCTGGGAAGTCAACATCTTTCATATAATTCCTCTATAAGTTTATAAATATACATATTTTTGTCGTCCTCAACAGCCTTCTTTCACCTGTCGACCGATTTTCTGGGTCCGGTCTTGGCATCGATCCCGCAATGTGATGGTTATTGACGAGTTAGCAAGTCGCATGAGAATCACTCTCCAGATGCTAATTATTGTGAGCCCTCATCCAATCGAGCACAATTCCATGTTTAAATTTAGAATTTATTTAAAGTAGTATTCATATTGGGTAGTGAATTTTTATGAGGGTCAACTGCGAATTGTGCTCTGTATATTGAACCCTCCAATTGATGATTTGTTGTATGGAGCTTGGACAAAAATGTAAAAGTGTGAAAGTATGATGATTTCGTGGATTTTCTGTAAATCGTGATAACTTGATATATTTGCCTACTGCGAATGAAACCTGGATAGATTTGCGTGAAAAGTAATGCTCCGAGAATATTTCAAACTAAGAAGCTTTTAAATGCTTCACAGCAAGGTTCATTAGATATTAGTGCATATTATATCAGTCTTTCACGTTGCCTCAGTAATCTATTGCTGTTGCGGTTAAGAATGGAGGAAAATATATATATATAGGTTGATATGTGGCATTTCCCAAGAATGGAGAAAAAGTCATCACTGGAATCATGTATTAAATAAAACCATAAATAAAAAATAAGAGGGAGAGAATTAGATCATATTATAAAATAAAAACTAAAATATAAGACAAACTATGGAATTCATCTCCAAAAGAAATGACCAAAATCTTCATCACTGGAATCAAAAATTGGAAACAAATCAAAGAGTGGAAGACTAGGGATCTTGAGCACCGGGGGTTTTTGCTTGGCAATGGCAGACGATTGCTGGATATCACCTTCAAGGCTGGCCGCTTTCAAAATCATTCCACCAAGGAAACTAAGAGGGTCTCTCAATCCATTTCTAACTTTCAAAACCAGACACACCTCTGATATTTGCCAAGCTACGGTGAGTACTGTCATGGCCGACACCAGGCATTGAGTGACCAAATTCTGATTCTTTACATTCTTCACCTCTTTCATTATCTCTTCTTTTTATCCACTTCAGGACACAATTCTTCTTCTGGTAATGGACCCAACTGTTTTTCTGGATTCTCTTCTGTTTTATCGACTTCTGGACTATCTTCTTCTTGCAATGAATCCAACTGTTTGTTTGGACAATAAAAGGAATAATTAGTAGATTGGAGTAAAGATCTGAACTTAAGAAACCCATGAATGCATCAAAAAGAAAGTGGGTACCTGAGAAAGCAGTTGGAAGAGGAGTTGTTTGGCAGTGGCTTCGTGCTCGTAGACTTGATTTCCCTCCATGACCTCTTTGATGGCTTCCTTTGCTATCTTTACCTTATCCGTTAACTCCATATAATATTTCTTCTTCTTCGATAATTCTCTCAACTAAATCCTCCCGCATCATCATCTATTACTGTTTTATTATAACAATAATAAGTGATGATCGCGTATGTTCCCAAGAAGAAGAAGACGTGGTGCTCAGCTCAACAATATAATAGTAATATATCGTGTTCAATTTCATCGGCGTGGCCCGAAACTTAAAATTAGTTAACATGTTTGAGACCATTACGTGGACATTATTACCATATAAATAAAGTCCGATTAGATGTGTATAGTTTGATGATGTCTCTATGATTTAATTAATTCAAAATTAAGAGTTAATATATTCACTATCCGTCTAGGTGGGTTAGGAGCCACTTTGGAGCAAGTGTGGACAAGTGTCCTTCTAGGAAAAATTACAAGGAAGTACATGTTTGTGAAATAAAATCTACTTAAGTCTTGAGAAAAAATCTAGTGCATAAAAAGCCAAATTAGAAACAATGTTGTTGAAATAGGTCCAATTTTCAATCTTTCAAATCAATTGGGTTTTTATGATGATTCTTTTACCCGTCAATAGTTTGATATATTGCATTCTATCCTTTAGGCTTTTGTTTAAATTACAAAGAAGTCCATATATAATATTTTATTATCTTTTATATCCTTATATTTATAGTAAAGCAACATTTTACGTCGTCCTTTTACAAGTTCCCGTATTTTGCGATCCTTGGCCAAAAATGGTATCAGAGCCTAGGTTTATTCTGAAAATACTATGATAATATCTTTAATATTAATTTGAACCTATACGGAGGAGACGATTCAAGAAAATTGTGGACCCGAACGAATGTTCGAAGTGTCATTCTTACAGGTGGTATTTCCAGAAATTGGAAAAACTAAATCAGAAGCATATGGCAGAAGCTCAACGCTTCAGCCATAAGTAGAAACTTTTACGAGGAACAAGTTTAGACACACCAGGTATAAACCATTACAAGAAACTCGAAAGGATGGCTAAGAGGCCCCATCAAGTGAACGTCAAACTACAGTTCGAGTTAGCAGAACTTCAGGAATACGATCATCTTGAACATGAAGATGTGGTTCCAGCCGCCAATGATCCAACAGGGTCTGGACCAGATGATTAGGATGGGAGAACCAACCTTTCGAAAAATCGAGCCAGATTCTTCTAAGATATCCCAAGATCTTATAGAGATTCAGAAGACAGTGCAGCGCTATGACCACCTTCAATACCATGTACCTGCACAAATCCATCAGATCCAAAGTCAGATGGAGATCATGATTAAACATCAAGAGGAAATTCTTATAAACCTCCGTGATGTTCAATCCAGAGTTAAAGATCTGAAGTCAAGACCAAGTCCGACAGAAAGAAGGAACGGAGGATGGTTACCACCGTCCTACGGAACAGTACCCCTTTTAGATCAAAAATGGAAAGTAGAGGAGGTCCGAAGGCCTTTGACAGAAACTGAAAAAATGATTGCAGCCCTACGAGGAGAGCCATTACATTCCACAAAGTAATGGAAAGAATCAACCTGGAAGATCTACGTGATCTTGCTGATTCATTTGCGGGATTAAATCTCGTAGAATTTAAGACAAAGAGCTTGTACAAAGACCTCCAACACAAGAGAGTTTTGGGTCACACAATCCACCCGAAGGTGATCAAAGTATGCCGCACAGGGAAGATTTTACCTCAGCAACTTTGGATCCCCCCAGTTGGAACAAGGAACCGTTCCCGAAGGCCAGATATTTATCAGACGCCCTACGGGAAATCGCAGCTAGATCCAATCCATCCATATGGACTTATGCTCAACATGGATATTTTGGATTTCAAAAATAGAGAAGTTCTTATTGATGAATGTGCTTCAACAATGAGAATAGCAGCAGGAACACTTGACTTAAGCAAAGAAGGATTCATTTTACTTCTAAAAATGAGTCTGGAAGGATCAATCAAGATTGTCTGGGATCTGGGAGACCCAGGAACCAAGAAAGAAGTTTTGACCGGAGAGTCCCTGAAAGATATCGTGGACAAGATGGCAAAATTCTTTAAAATCTGTTTCATTGGAGTTAGCTACTTCGAAGGAATGGAAGAAGAGAACGCTAAGAAGTACAGACAAGCTCTAATTAGCCTGGAACTACATGACATCTGCTATGTAGACGAGTACATCAAACTCTTTACAGAGTATCGATGGAAGGCGAAGATAGCGGTAAAGGATGCAGCAGAACTGTTCTTTGCCAAAATACCGAGCCCATGGAGAGAAATGCTTATCCAGGAGTATACACCTCATGCAATCGCGACGGTGTCCAGGAGAATTCCATTTCTTAAAGTAAAGCTTGCGGAGTGGTGCTACAAAGCAAAGCTCCAAAAGAATTTCAAGAAGCTTGGGGGAATCAACAAAATAGCTCATCTTTGCTGTACAGGGAATGATATCCCTACAATCATTGGAAATTACCCACAAAGGCGAAAGATGAAAAAGCACAGAAGTCATCCATATGCCCGAGGAGGTAGTTCAAGAAGAAGTAGGTCTTCATGGAGACCTAGAAAGTTCTGGTCAAAACAGAAAGCCTGAAGCTACAAATCGGGGCAAAGATCAGGACCAACAATGAGTAGAATCTTGTCGACATGTTCTAATCAAGCTAGTTCTAGCAGAACACCAACGAAGAGGACTTTCAGACGCACACCTACCCGTGCAAATGAAAGTTTCAGAGATTGTAACTGCTGGACATGCGGAGCAAGAGGACATATCTCTATAGATTGTCCCGAAAACCAAAATCGTGGAGTTAGACAGTTCGAGCATACCAAGGAATTTGAGGATGCTGTCTATTTTCAGGTTTGGTACAAGTGTATCAGTTTGAGGATATTCCCTCAGAAGAAAGCATCTACGAAGAAGAGATCTATTATGAGGGAGGTGAATCCAGCTCAGAATCAGAGTGAAGGAGAGTTCCTTCAACACATGATCAGAGAAGAACCGTCGGGATTTTTCTCTCATACAACTGTTTCTCATAAAACTCTTATGAGGATCATGACGGAAGAACCTAAGCTTCAAATGTATGATGGATTTACAATTGGAGCGATGGAGAAAGCCATGGATATGATTGGTCTTCATAGCAGGAAGCATCAAATTATCCATAGGGTGACAACATGTGAATTTGTTATCCCGATGAAATTTACGGGAAACCTTCAAATTGGTGAAATTGATCTCACAAATTGAAGGAATTGTCGGAAGGATCCGAGAACAGCTTATTCTAGGGATTGAATTTCTCGAAGAACACAAACCTTGGGAAAGATTGCAAGATGGAATGGAATTCACGGTCGACGGAAAGAGATACCGAATTCGATGACCACCAGTCCATTCTCAATTTACATCTCCGTCGGGATGTTATATGAGAAGACGTGGCAGAATATTTTGTAGCCTACATTGACTCAGGAGCTGGAATATGCACTGCCAGGCGAGAAATTTTCCCCAAAGTAGTTGGTGAGAAATTACCAGCAATTGCCAGATGAGACTTTTCCAAACGGTTCCTTATTCTTAATGCAGGAGTCCGGGGAGCGGATATAATTATCGGAGGGGCAGGAGGTACCCCATGGTACAAAGTCAAAACTCCACCTATATATTTCCATGATACAGGTGCTGATATGCTGTTAGGAAACAATTTCCTACAGACATTCAAGACATTCACTTATTTTCACAACCCTGTGTGATCATAAGATTATGGTATAACGATTATGGGAGGCGTTTCACAGAAAATTCCCCATTAGTTTTCGCAACAAGCATGGTGATGACGTCAAACTTCGACACCCAAAGATGAAAGATCAGCGAAAATTTGGAGAGGCAATTCTTCAGTTCCGACAACAAGGTCCTAGTGAAAAGGATTCTCAAACTTTTGACTGGGTTAATATCATGTCTTTCAGAGAACATGATGAGGAAATAGTAACTCCAGAACCCTGTTGCTACTGAAAAATGGATTACGAGAAGAAGTTCCACAACCTGAAACTACCCTAGAAGAGCGAATCACTCTAGAGGATGTAAAAAGGAAGATTCGAAGGAACTACAACGAGGATCCACTAGCATGGTGGAACAAAAATGAGCTCAGAGCTACTTTAACGGTAAAAACTGGAAAAGAAAATGAGTTTGTTAGGTACAAGCCGATCCCCATGAACTAGGAAGATCGGAAGGATATGAAAATCATACTGAAGGAACATCTTGACCTTAAGTTAATCTCAACAGGTATTTCTCCATACAACAGCCCATGATTTCTTGTTCGGAATCATGGAGAAATTAAACGAGGAAAGCCAAGATTGGTAATCAATTATAAAGGGATCAACGAAATCTTGGAATTCGATGGATATTTTATCCAAAGCAGAGAACATTTGGTGAATAGCATCAAGAATGCCAAAGTGTTTTCTAAGTTCGATTGCAAGTCTGGATTCTACCAGATTAAAATGGAGGAAGCAAGCAGAAAGTTTACAGCATTCTCCACACCACAAGGACATTATATATGGAATGTTATGCCAATGGGATTGGCCAATGCTCCACAGATATATCAGAGAAAGATGCATAATCTTTTCAAGGATTACTTCAGCTTCATGTTCGTGTATATTGATGACATCCTTATAGCGTCAAAAAACATGAAAGAGCAACATTTGGAAATCTTTTCAGATGTTTGTTACAAGGAAGGATTAGTGCTTTTCGAAAAGAAAGCAAGGATCGCTACAAGACAAATCGAGTTCCTTGGAGTCGAGATCGATGAATATTGGATTATCCTTCAAAAGCATATTGTTGAAAAAGTACAAAGATATCCAGATGACCTCAAGGATTTAAAGCAACTTCAGAGTTTGTTAGGAGTTGTTAATTTTGCTGGAATGTTCATCAACAATCTAGCAAATCATAGGAAGGTGTTCAATCCATTACTCAAGAAAGATGTTAAGTTTGTGTGGAATGAAGATCACAGACAAGCTGTCAAACAGCTTAAAGAAGTTTGTAGGCAACTACCAAAGCTTGCAATTCCAAACGACGAGGATGAATTGGTATTATACACAGATGCCAGTGATCATTGGTGGGCTGCAGTCCTCATGAAAGTCACACCAGAAGGAGAAGTGTCATGCAAATATTGCAGTTGGCTATTTGATAACAACGAAGTTATCAGATGGCACATCAACGAGAAGGAGTTCTTTGCTGTTCGAAAGACTTTTAAGAAATGGCCACTTTTTCTACTTGCAAAGAAATTTATCTTAAAAATAGATAATACGAGTGTCAAGGCCTTTTTAAAAATAAAATTGAATCAAAACCAGAAAAGGCTAGACTTTTAAGATGGCAAGCTGAATGCCAATATTATGATTATGATATTGTCATTGTGAAATCGGATAAAAATATTCTTGCAGATTTCTTGACGAGAGATGGAAGCGAATTCCATCATAACAAGATCAAAGCACATCCGTGAGAATCTGGAGGAGCTAGACAAGAAGATCAACGGCCTGGTGATCAATTCCCAGGTTGCGGGTCAAGTACAGGAACTGGATCTCACGAAGGTCCAACAGGCTATGAAGGCTACCATGCAGGCACACACCTGTTTATGGGACAGTCTTTATATTCCCCTCCGACAGGATGCTTCAGCGGTGAAGCTAAAGTCGTGTTTCAGAATGCCAGGCTCATCAAGCGGTGTGGGGGATTCAAGTACCAACACTACAAGTCCTAGTATTGATCCCTTCGGGGAAGATACAGAAGGAAAAAATGATTCCCAGGTATCTAGGATATCTGAAGAATCAAGTCAACCCAGCACCTCAGAGGTTAAAGATGAAGAGATTAATCTTAGGCCCTCGACGGGCAAATCTAAGGTTAACACTAACGAAAATAAAGTTTCCCCAACTCCCCCTTTGCAGGAATACCAGAGAAATTGGGAAAAACTTTGTACAAGAGTGAGTATAATTCCTGGAAAAAAATACAGCAGACTGGTCAGGAAAATACCCAAGAATGTGGATGCATGTGTTCGGGAGTGTTTGATTTTGGCTGCCTAGCCTCAGTCTTTACCACAACACCAAGTTTTTCGGAAATCACAAAATTACAGGAAAAGGCCTTCATCCTAGCTTCCATTTCATAAAGCAACAAAGGCCTAACTGGAAGGCGATGGACCAAATAAAACCACCGTCCGAAGGAACAACACTAGTTTTCCCGCTCACAGAGGACGACATCACTACCAGAAGAGCATGGGGATTATGGGTCTGTCTCACTGAGATGGAAAAAGTCAAGTATCCGTTCAAAATTTTCCAAAGTACAGCGAACGGATCATTCATGGTTTAACGCTATGACAAGTCATACTACAAAATTTGCCGAGGAAATATTTGAAAAGAAAAGGCACATATTGTGGGAGAGCAAGATTCCGGCGACCAAAGACACCTGCCGGAAGTTCTGCAACATGGCTCATGTTGGAAGATGGCAAGACCACATCTGCCCAAGTTGCCCAGAGCAGAAAGAACCATTGTTCGGGAAAGGATTCCCTGTCAAGAGGGACCAGAAAAAAAGACGACAAAACAGGACCAGACAAACGTGGAAGATTCCCACGCGGACTGCAAATGCCAAATTTTTAGGGACCACAGGGAGACAAGAGTCATGTGACTCTGACGAGGACCACTACCATTTGCAAAAGAAAACAAAATGATAGGACAGCCTCTTCGCCGAAAGTCGAAGGGACCACAAGATACCAAACAAGAGAGAAGACACATGCAATGACGTCTGATTCTAAACGAGATTTGAAGTCCGGATTTCACATCCACCTCCAGACTTCTATAAATACCAAGGCATTCAGGAAGCTAAGGACATCGAAAATTCTCCATAGTTTTCTGAAAATAAATATTGTAGTCTCCAAGCTTTGTAATCTTCAGCTTTCTTAGCTTGGTAATATTTCTTTTCTTTCTTTCATTTCATAAGTGTCTGAAATATTGTTCTGTACTTTAGTTTATGTGTTCTTGAGTCAAGCCTCATTTATATGAGAGGCTAAACAAGTCCGTCTCCTCCCAAAAGAAGACGTTTTAATGTAATAGATGTTATAAGTATTCCAGAATAAAAATAAGTTGTTGCCCAACTATCTCCCAGATTTCTTTAAATCTTTTTTTATATATTGATTATACCTTACGCCCTAAGGTAGGAAACGAATTAGGGTTGTGCTGTGCGGTTTCTGAAGGAGTCGGATAACTGGCAGACTAACCTTGCCCGTGAGCTGAGGTGGATGGTTAGGAGCCATTCGTAAAACGGTCTGGAGGCAGTAAGTTTTCGACTTGTGGCGTTGCGACCCACCTCACCCGGTGCCGTTATGGTCAAAATGATATATTTCATTTTGTTAAAATTTTATTGTAATACGGAAGCATGTTGGGCCTTTTATTATTTTTAACATGATCTTCAAAATCGGGTTTTGAATTATAATTAGACGAACGTTATATAAACTGTGAGTCATTTGCAAAAGTATGCTCTTGGGATTCATTCCGAGATGACAGAAACTGAAGGATCTCATGTTCCTATAATGATACTTTTTGGTAAATATTATGATGAAAACGATGATGAATAGTATATAGTTGCATATTTTGTTATTTAAACATTTTCTAGGGGTTAAGAATGCAATTTTATTAAAGATTGGTTGGACCGCGTGGACCATATGGGGTTATTATTGTCATTGCAACCAAGAATGAACTTAGATCAACTAATGTTTTTTCGCTGGACTAGGATAGATTATGTTTCATGAAAGTGTACCGACCCATAATTTTTCATTGTTTTTAAAAGAAATTACATTTTTAAGCCCCAAAATTACAGTTTATCTCTCAAAAATTATATTTTGTCCTATTAAAAATATATATTGACTCCTTAAATTTTTTCTCCCTACCATATTTCCTATGTCAGTATAGGGTTCCATAAAAAAATCCTTGTGAATGAATGTGATGTGGATATTGAGTATCCTCATACGGAATGTTAGGATAATATTAAAATTATTTAATATATCTATATATATATATTGGGTGTATGTACAACGTTAGAAAGTATTTACAGATTAATTGTTTATTATTTAAATTATATCAAAGTATTAGTATTTGAATTATAATAGATTATAGATGCCGCCTTATTATCACTATAGTAGCGATCGACGCATTGCGTGTGTAAAAAAAGTTTAAATTTTATATATGTATATTAAATTTTTATATTTGAAACATATGATTTAAATAAGATATTTTATGGAGAAGAGAAAAAACTTGCCGCACATATTTTCGGAAGGAAAAAAACTGGTGAAAAATTGAGAACTAAGTTAGGAAGTTAATAGTTGATCTTCCGATATTATCCATTTATATATGATCTCATGGCTATTACTAAAACAAATACATGGTATTTTTCAAATTTCACAATGATCATACAAAAGTGGTTACTCTAAGGTGCTTACATATTATAATATAGTATAGATATTATCACAAGAGGACTATATCACATTTACTCTTTAAAAAATAAAAAAAATATATAAATTGCCAATAAAAATAACAAAATTATCTTATTCAAGTCGAGTCGAACATGCTTGAGCATTTTTCCAAATCGAAATTATTTTGTTTGATAGTGAGTTTTAGTATTTTATCAATATAATACATAATTATATTAGATTAATTAAATATATTTTAAGATTTTCGAGCTTTTTGTTTCAAGCAATAATAGTTCGAATAACTATAAAATATGCTAGATTATTTCGAATTGAGATCGAAGTAGAGCTCCGATTTGAGCAAAAAAAATATTTATCTATTCAAGAGTTTGAACTCGAATATATTTATTCAAAAATTGTAATTATTTTTTAATATTCGGCTTGATTCATTTGAAGTTTTGAACCAAGTATTTTCAGTCGGTCCCAACCAAAAGGTCACACTCTTGAGGCCTCGTTTATCCCAGAAAAAGTGAATTTTTGATGCTCGCAAGCTTCAAATTGACGTGGAAATCAATCGCAGAACGCCACGATTCAATTTTCAGTGCCATTTGACAATATTTTGATAAGCCAAGGTATGAAAATTTAATTTTTGTGGGGATGAGTGGGAATTACGAAGCACTAGTGAATATTTTTATTTTTTTGAATAAAGGAGTATATATACTAAAAGATAGCCAACTCGATCAATACAACAGAATACATAAATACCACGAAATATAATAACCATAAACAATGATAATCTAAACCCAAGAAATCCACAAATACGATTGTCGCCGCCTCCACCGAGTGAAAGATGTATGTCCAGGTGGTAATAAAAAGTGAAGCACTGCAAGAACACAGAACTGGGACCAGAGAGTGGCTGGTCTCCTCAAACCATTCATTCCAGAGTATAAACAAGGATAGGGCCTGCCTTCCAATTCAAATGAAGGTACGTTTGTGGATATACGAAGAGCATAAAATGAAAAAGTGACTAGAAACGCGCAAGCCATCACATCTATAACCCAAACTAAAAGTCATACTACTAGATGGCGCAGAAAAGAAACAACCACCCTAGTCAAAACTAGACATAGCTCGAACAATATAACATTTCAACAGAGCCACCAACAGAGAAACAAAAGATTAGCACATTGTAGACCATGGGTATAACAAAAACCAACTACTCACACAACCAGCATGACTAGGAAACTCACCAGCTATAGATACATATAATATACAATATATTAGCAAAATAAGGGGACTTGCACAAGTATTTTGGTGCACACAAAATAATGTTCGGATGACCGCCAAAACCCAGGCATTCAGACCAAGTAGCCTCATGGCCGATGGCGGGGTTGCAACGCAACTGCCGCCAAAACATGAACCCGCACCCAAATATGGAGCCAAACCAAAAGGCAAAGGGCCAAGCTCGGACTGCCACCGCCGCCACCACACCACGGACACCACCACCAGCACAAGCATCACCAACCACACCCCTGCCACCAAGACCACCGCCCCACCCTATCCCGCCGCCACTACCATCGCCTAAAACCCCCTAAGGACAATTACCGCCTCCTACTCCACCAACAAACCACACCCTTCCCCACCACAAGAGCGACACCATCAGCCAAACAAGCACAAGAAGCGAGGCCACTGTCGTCGCGATGTCCAGGCCCAAGACCACAATCATGCCCACAACCGAAGCCCCTTTCGCCGCCAGTGTATCCGACATCGAATCCAAACCCACCGACAACACATCCATCTAGGCTCCCACCAAAACCTACTCCACACCACTACCAACACCCCCCACCGTAGCAACAACCAAATCGAAGAGGGAAAAACGACAGATACATAAAGAAAACGCCATACCTGATCAAACACCAAAATAAAGAAAGGAAGGTAACCTGTGAATGATGAGAAAGTTGCATGAACCAAGCCACAAAAGGGCTGAGGAAGATGATGGAGAACACGTCTCAACAGTAGTTAGCACTAGTGAATAATGGTAGAGAGAGTTCATTGTTTTCTGCAGCCTTTACTAGCTAAACTAACTTCTTCATCAGCTCTTTACGGACTCTTTCCAATGCAAAAGAAATGGTTTGCCAACTTGTGTAACGAGCAAACTGTTAACAATTCATTGTGTTTTTATACATTTGGTTATAATAAGAATCTTTTATAAAGAAAAATATAATTTTTAAGTTCCTAATATAGGGCAATAACTCTCAACACGCTCTCTCATGTTTGATATTATATAAATCGAACACGTGGATTGATAGAGCGAGTGGATAAACAAAGAGCATAAATTGAAAAAGCGACGACAAACGCGCCTCGCATCCATAACCCAAACTAAAAGCCATACTAAACCAACAACCACCCTAGTCAAAACAAGACATAGCTCGAACAATGAAACATCCAACAGAGCCACCACCAGAGAAACAAAAAGATTATCACATTGTAGGCCAATGGGTATATAACAAAAACCAAATACTCACACTACCAACCTGACTAGGAAACTCACAAGCTATAGATACATATAGTATACAAGATATTAGCAAAATAAGGGGACTTGCACAACTATTTTGGTGCACACATAATAATGCTCGGATGGCCGCCAAAACTCAGGCGTTCAGACCAAGTAGCCTCATGGCCAATGGCGGAGTTGCAACGCAACCATCGCCAAAACATGAACCAGCACCCAAATTTGGAGCCAAACCAGAAGGCAAAGGGCCAAGCCCGGGCCGCCACCCCCGCCACCACTGCCACCACCACCATCACCAACCACCGTCCCACCCCAGCCCGCCTCCAATACCATCGCCAAAAACCCCCAAGGACAATGACCATCTTCTGCTCCACCAGCAAACCACACCCTTCCCCACCACAAGAGCGACACCATCAGCCAAACAAGCACAAGAAGCGAGGCCACCATCGTCGCGATGTCCAAGCCCAAGACCACAATCATGCCCACAACCGAAGCCTCTTTCGTCGCCAGTGTATCCCACATCGAATCCACCCACCGACAATACATCCATCTAGGCTCCCACCAAAACCTACCCCACACCACTGCCAACACCCCCACCGTAGCAACGACCAAATCGAAGAGGGAAAAACGCCAGATACATAGAGAAAACACCATACCTGATCAAACACCAAAATAAAGAAAGGAAGGTAACCTGTGAATGATGAGAAAGTTGCATGAACCAAGCCACAAAAGGGCTGAGGAAGATGACGGAGAACACGTCTCTACAGTAGTTAGCACTAGTGAATAATGGTAGAGAGAGTTCATTGTTTTCTGCAGCCTTTACTAGCTAAACTAACTTCTTCATCAGCTCTTTACGGGCTCTTTCCAATGCAAAGGAAGCGGTTTGCCAACTTGTGTAACGAGCAAACTGTTAAAACGATTCATTGGGTTTTTATACATTATAAAGAAAAAATATAATTTTTAAGTTCCCATTATGTGGCAACAACTCTCAACACGCTGCCACATGTTTGGTATTATATAAGTCGAACACGTGGATTGATAACGCGTGTGGTGAACATTGACATAAAAATACATATTTGGTGAGATATACGTTATTTTTTAAACTAGGCATATGTTTTAATTGTTCAAGCTAGAGGTTGTTTATATCTAATTCATCCTTAATTTAATTTTAAAATTTATTTTAAAAATTAAAAGAGATGTATTTTCTTCTGTCTTATTCAATCAAAAAATTAAATATTTGATAAATTGCTTTAGTAAAGAAAATATTTGGTTTTATTTTTGTCAATCAAAAACAAAATTAATTAAAGATTCTCTGTTGTTTAATTGTTGATGAAACTCACCTTCATCTAGATTCGTCTTGCCTTCTCGCGCACCTCCATTCTTATGTGATTCTCTTGTGATATTCCCATAAATATCTCTGCATCTCCTGCCTTTTCTCTCTCTGGGTTCTTCATCTTCTCCAAAGTTTTCTTTGATCTTCAAAAGAAGGGTGCAATCGGAAAAAAAATTGTGAAATCAGAAATCGATTTCAAGAAGTACGTTCACCATTGTATTTCTAAGGTAATTAATTCCTGCAATCTAGACACAAAGAATTTGCTATATGGGACTTTTTGTCTTGGCTTTTAGTTGCCTCCCCACTCTATTTGCGGAACGTCTGCCATCTGTTTGATATATTGTTTCATAATCGTTTATTTGCGTAATTATGCGGGTTTTTTTTAATTCGAAAATAATGTACTTGATTCATTCTAAGAATATATTCGTCATGTTTCCTGAGAAGCATATGATTGTACTGATACAGAATGCTAATTGATAAAGTATTGGTGAAAGTAGTTACCTTTAAATGGTACGAAATATGTTTTATCACTTGCTAGCTTTCATATTTCTTTTGTGATATTCGAACATGCATTTTTTTTAAAATTTCATTTGATGTTTGTTCAAGAAGAAGTTGACTTGCTAGATTATGCCTTTTCCTATCTCTAACTTTCTTATTTATAATTTTCTGTTTGTATTATTCATGGACAGTAAATTCCAACTGTACTCAAAGTTTTGCTTTTGTTATTATCTGACTACGTATCAGTAGGGGACCAAATGAATTAAATTGAGCTGAATGATCCTTATATTTTTATTGAGCTAAAGTTAAAATTCTATTGAGATGGCTCAGAATTCGAATCAAAGCATGAAATTTGAATTCGAGTTCAATTCGTTGTGGTCAAATTTAATAACCAAGAAAGATTTAACAATGTCTCAAATTATTGGCTGAGCTTGTGAGCTACTTTTGCTTCAAGTATATAGTTATCAAAAAATATTGAGTTTCTCGAAGCTTGCGAGCAATTCAAGAATTGTCGAACAAAATAATTTGACTTCAAATACTGCAATAAATATTTAAATATATTTAAGCTCGGTTCAAGTTATTATACTTCTGAATATGAATTGAATAATATTCGAAAGGTTTGCAAAGTGATTTGATTTATTTGCACGCCTACTTTTGTATCACAGAAATACTTGTGAACCTTTATTTTCTGCTAGCCGGATCTGTCATATATCAATAGATTAAGCTTTTCCCTTATGAAGCAGGCTTTGAGGGTTACCTTGTGGTTTATTTTGAGAAAACAAAACCTTGGAGGCTTACGATCCATTTACTTGTCAGGAAATAGCCCAGAATCATAATGAAAATCTTCTTTAGTACCTTATTGTCCCACTCAAATGTGGTTTTCCCGAAAGATCTAATGAATGTCATTGGCACTTGCAGTGTATGGAGAGGGAAAATATCTCTAAGAACGTTGATGGTGGAGAAGAGGAAAAGGGTAAAAATTCTGTGGAGATCAAGGTTTTGTTCTTTGCTCGAGCAAGAGATCTAACTGGAGTGTCCGAGATGCAGCTGGCCATATCAGCTGGTAGCACTGCTCATGACTGCTTGAACAAGCTTATCGATAAATATCCAAGCCTGGCAGAAATTTGTAGCTGTATGGTTCTTGCATTAAATGAGGAATATACCCCCGAGTCCGCTGTTGTTAAAAACAGAGATGAATTAGCCATCATTCCTCCTATAAGTGGAGGGTAAACCCTACTTGCTCAAAATCCTTATACATTGAGAAACAAGATGCTATCCATCTATCGATCTCAAATACCTTGTTGAGCCATTTGTCTCTTTCGTTCATGTCATACCTTCTGTATTTAGGAATGGCAATAAGTCCGGCTCTTACCCCCCGGACCCATATTAAACCTGCCCCGTCGGGGCGGGTCTGGACCCGGTTCAATCGGGTTTTGAAGCGAGGCTTGGCGCGTCCCGGGTTTGGCCAAACCTGCCCCTCTATATATATTACTTTTTCTTATTTTAAATGTAATATCGAATATACATTTAACTTCTTTGGCTGAATCATATGTAGCATTATTTAATGTTATATCAAAATTCATAAGTTCATAGTAAAGAAGTTGAACATTTTGAAGGGAATGAGAGCATAATAAATATTTGGTAGCTTAAAGTTAGTTTTACAAGGCTTATTGTAAATATTTACTAGAGAGATACATGTCATTCAATCACGAAACTCAATTTTTATGCTGCCAAATTGATTTATAGCTAACAATTTTTTTTTGAAAAAAAAGCTGGTTCGAGGGGCGGGGTGGGAGGATCTGGCTTTTTTTGGTAGCATAATTGATCCTGTGTTTGACCAAATATGTCCCAAATCTGCACAACTTATTTATGTGATTTAACCATTTGATTTATGTTCATTTATTAAACTCCTATTTTTACTTTTTATTAAGAAACAAAATAATTAGAGTTTTTTTAATAATATAATTACTGAATATCTAAATTTGTGTTCTTGGCTATCAAAATTGAAAAATACGATCTTGCATTCCACTCAGTTGGCATTAGAATCAAAACTCATGTAAACAATGACTGGATAATTTAAAAACTGACATTGATTAAATTATTTTTGGAAAATAATATCCAGCTACTAAAAATAACTGATACAATGAATTAGACGACATGCTTATTGTCGACGAAGACATTACACGTTTTTAGTCGATGTAAACGCTTTTAATCAACGAAGACATTACACGTTTTTAGTTGATATAAGCGCTTTTAATCGATGAAGATATTTGTGGGACCCGACTCGGGCACATATTGCTTTAACCCTTATCCGGTACCACATTCTCAATCATTACGTACGAGGGTTTCAAAACCTTTTCGGAAATATCGGAAGCGTTTAGTCAAACATTCATTTTTAGTAGCGGAAGCGTTTATACATTCTAATTAGTAACAAAATACATCACAGTACAAACTCCTTAATAGTCCGACACTTAATAAAAGAGAAAAATACTATAACAGTCCCGGTAAGCCAACATTTCCATTTTTCCTAATTTTCCTCCGGTTCTGGCTCCGGTACTCCTGTATCTGGAACTCACAATAAATTACAAGGAAAACAGAGGTTAAGTCTTTGAGGACTTAGTGAGGGAATAACAATGGCTTTATATCTGTAATTATCAAATAATGCAATTTCTCAATATGATATGTCATGTAACAAAGATCTTGCAGTCAAGTAATTGTCAATAATGAACAGTGATGATTTAGGATTTCAGAGTGAATATCGTGGGCTAAAGAGGTGGCTCCCACCAGACAGTTCGGTGTAGCACTTTTCCCCACATATTCAGATAGGATCTGTACATTCAGTCATTTACGAGCCAAGTGAACCATTCTCCGGACCGTAAAACGGTGCGCGTTGTTCAGATGAACCATATACCCGGACTGTCATCCGTTGTTCATTGGACTCACTTTCCGGGCCGAAGCCGCGTTGTCCAGTGGATAAATATCCAGGGCTCCATTCATTCAGTCATTCAGTCAAATGATTCGTTCAATCAAAGGAATCGATTAGTAATCGATAACATTCAAGATAAATAAACATGCAGATCAAGATGACCAATGGGACGAGATAATGTACAATATGATGACAATATATAAAAGGTGAGATAATGAATAACAAGATATTGTAAATTCCAGGCCAAATGCCAAAAGGGCTATATAACAAGAATTCGGTAGTACACCTCACTATATGCAGACAATATGATCAATGAAACATTTGCACCACATGATAACATAAATGAAAGGTACGATATTGAATAACATTTACAGTAAGTTCCAGGCCAAATGCCAAATAGGCTATATAGAAAGAAAACCGTAATAGACCTCACCTCACTATTTGATGTCTTAATGGATTGGCTCGATTTTGAACCCAGATGTCAAATAAAGTCCTATAAACATAATATAAGTAATTTTGGTGTTTAGAAACCCAGATATGTTGTTGAATCTTCTGCAAATCATTTTTTGTACAAAACTTGTCCGGGTAATTTCTAAATAAGACTTTAAAAATTCATTAAAAATCAAGTTTAAGTCGAAACTTCACGAAACTTTCCAGAAATGCCTAAAATCAGTCCAGCAACGTTCGAAGACCGGAATTTCGACAAAGTCGTCGGCGCGTGCGTTACACGCGCCACCGTGACGGCGCGTGTCCGTGCTCCGGCCGCCACGCGCGGCTGAAAATTTTACAGAATGTTTTTCTCGTTCCGATCTACAACTTTCGTTTAGAAACCATTTTGAAATTCCCAACCGATGTTGCCCAGAATTCTATTTTTCGAAATGATTAACGAGGTGTTTTGGTCGCCGGAAATACGTTTGTACGGCGGCCGTTTGGGAGATCGGCCGACATACCCATAAACTTTAACACATTTTGAACAACTTTCATTTGGACTACAAGTTTAAATTCGTTTGGGAAAGGCACGAAATCGTAGCTTGAAACCAATACCTTGAAATGGGTTTTCTGGGCTTTGGACAGCTTAGTGTTCTTCGGGATTTTGATTTTCTGGACGAATTGGGATACTGATTTTTGAACACCTCCTATACTAAATGTCTTCTGGGTGTATAATGAAGGTTGTGTGAAATTTTCGGATTTTTTTGGAGGAGGTTTGGTATTTTCCTCATAATTTTCCCTATTTCCACCCTATTTCCTACACTCTCTCTCTCAAACTTGCTCTTGATTTTGTGAGTTCAATTTGATGAAATGGGGGGGTATTTATAGGGGTTTTGCATGGATTGGGGCTTTAAGGAGTTGGCATGTGTTGGGGCAATTGTATTGACATGTGTATACCTAATTCTTAATTAAAAATTTTCTTTTATTAGTTAATATTATGGAATATAATTAAACATAAATTCATAATTTATTATTATATTATATTTTTTTTTTAGGATGATTATTTTAGTAGCATTGAAGATAGCTTCAAATTATTTTTGTCCAATTTTGTAATTAATATTTTTGGGGTGTTACAATCTCCCCTCCTTCAAGGAATCTGGTCCCCAGATTCCATCATTGTCACCGCAAAACTCTGAAGCCTTGAGTTGAAATCTTCTTTCCATGTCCTAGCTTCCTTTGACATGATTTCAGTTGCGTAACGTGGTTCTTCATCTAGCCGATCTTCTGTTGTTGTCGTCGAGTCGAGAAAACTACACTCGTGGTTTTTCCATTTCTGGTGAGCAGCATGGTCTACTATGACTCTCTGAGCTTGGGAATAACGATCCCTATTTGGATAAGAACAAGAAGTAGAAGAAGAAGCACATGGTTGTGAGAGAGAAAAAATATTTTATTCCACTACCCGGGAATGAATGCAGGGCGTAGGTATTCAAAGAAAATGTCAATATCAACATCAAACTTTTGATATTAAGTCTTAATTAATCCATGACCGGATTTGAAAGACAAAGAAACCGGGTGGAGCAGTGTATGTCCGCAAAAGGTTCTCTGGCTGAAAAGAGTGAATGACTTTAAAGGGAGGAAAAATGTTAGGCTCAAATCCAACCTCAGGTAATGATTTTACTGAGACTTCCTCTCTGGTAGCTATATTTACCTCGGTTTGAGTTTCTCATCTCTTCTATCTGTCCTTGATTCTAATGTAGATATTACAGCCATCTATCATGTGATGTCCGGGAATTAATGGTGTTAATCCCGGTGTAGTATTAATCCTGGATGGATTTTTAATTGTGGCAATTAGGAATTAATTGCGGTTCGGCATCTCCCGAGGTTGGTAAATCGGGCCTTCTGGGCTCGTCTAATTGATTAGTTGGGATCGTTGGATCCCGAGGTTGAGATCGTATTCTCATTCCGGTGAAAACCTGCGAGTTGGGTTTTTAGTGTGACTCAGAATTTCGGGTGCTGTGTGTGGGCACCGGTAGGGGGTTTTTGAGTTAGAGAGAGAGTTTTTGAAAACAGATGATTTTTAATGAATCATGATGTATTTGTGGGGCTATTAGTATTTCGGGGTATTTTTGCTATAAATACCAATTGAACCCGGGATTTTAATTATCGGAGTCATTTTTCCTCACCTCTCTCTCTCCTCGCGCCCGCAGCCCCTTTCCCGATCCCCTTTACCCCCGCGCACAAAAGGCCACCGCCCGCCGCCGTCCGGCCGCCGTTCGGCGCGTCCGACCCGCCGCCGTGTTCGTCTCTTCCAGGCGGTTCTATCCATACCAACAATTTGAAGTTTGGTCGAGAATCGAGCTCGGATTTGCCAGAAAAGCGTAGGCTTCAAAAACTGGATTTCATCCGATTTTGGGGCGCGGTTTTGGTATGTTTTTGGTGCGATTTTTCTGATGTTTTTGGGGCGTTTTTAAGCTGGTTTTGAGTCGATTATTTCAACCTTTTTGGTTCGAAATTATTGGTTAAGTTTGGTTCGAATTTTCAGCTCGATTTCGTGGGTTAGGGTTCGAAATTTGGGGGTTTCGCTTGTGGGGCGATTATTGTTGTTGGTAATTGATTAATTCATGTTGTAGATGCATTATGATGCTTGATTGTGTTCGAATTCGAAGAATTGTAAGGGTTCGAATTTAAGGGCTTGTTTGGGTTCGAATTTAAGGGTATTGAATTCGAAAATTGGGGGTTTTTGGCAAGGAGTGTTGATTCTTGCTTGGATAGCTTAATTCATGTTTTAAATGAATTATGGTGATTATTTGGGTTTGATTTGTGTTGTTGGGGTTCAAATTTAGGGGTGGTCCTTGAGCAATTTTCGATATTGTCTCATTCGATTTCCCTCCCTGTATATGCCCTGCCCCGGGTCTTTTAAATGGTAAATTGTTGTGGATTGACAATATGTTGAGGGTTATGGGTGTGCTTGAGCATGGGTTGCATGTTCGTAATTAATTGTGAATTATTTATCGTGTTAGCACATCGTTCCTCGGAGCATGGAACTCGAGCAAGGTTTGGCTCGGACTTCGGAAATTAAGGTACGTGGGACGTACGAGCATAGCCTATTATAGTATTGCAACTGTAATATGCATGGTTTGTGATAATGGTATTAAATGGGCATTGGAATACATGGTGTATGGTAATTGTACTATATGGACATTACAATATCTGGCATGTGGTCTGGCATGTGGTAATTACATTGGATAAATATTGAGATGCATGGTGCACTATATTTACTTCAAATGGATAATGATATGCATGGTAAACGGTCTTTGCCTTCAATGGATATATATATATATATATTGGGAATCATACAGTGCCGCCTTCGAGCGAGCAATGATTCGGAATGCGGTCGCCATTGGGCGACCATCGGTTATGACGCCGCTATTGTTGAGCGTGCGCGAGGTTTAGTATGCCGCTATTGTGGAGCGAGCAATGAAATAAGAACATGGAATTGTTGGTTAGATATATGCGATATCTATAGTCTTTTACATTATGTTCTTATCCCTTTGATTATGGAACTGGTATAATAGAACGGTATTAGTTAATCTATGTGACGATTAACTGGCTTTGGGAATTTGATGAGTTTGGTTATTTTGAGAACAGGGACAATACAGGGGGATCCCGGATGAGGGTATTGTCATCCAGGGAGTATCATTTAAATTATGGCATTTACATTCTGTAAATTATGAATTGCAATATTATTATTTTGTGATTGGTGGTATTGGTATGCTCACCCCGTGTGGGGGCTGTCTCTGTTGGGGCAGGTAACACAGGTGTAGCGGCTTTGGAGTCGAGCTCGGGCTTTTGGTTAGAGGTACTTCCAGGATCGAGGTACCAGAGCTGGCTGGATGGACGCTCAGATCCAGTGTTGAGATCGAGTTGTGCTTGGAAGGTGCTTCCAGGATAGAAGTACCAGTAGCGGTATCCGGTATAGTGTTTTATGCATCAAATACACGTTTATTCATTGAGTACACCTTACGTGTATATGGGATGTATAAATGGGCTATGGCCTCTTTCTGTTCATTATGGTTGCATGCAATTAATTATGGAAATTGCTAAATGAACTAAGAGCATATTAGTGTATTATGTGGGTGCATGTTATGTGAATAATAATGGTAGGGGGAATTTGAATATTGGGAATTGAATGCAAGAAATTTTCTGGGTAGCATACGGTGTTGCACTTGCATAGGGTTTTTCCTCTGATGGTATGATTATATGCACTCATGGTATGGCTTAATGCACTAATTACGGGTTAAGGGCACGGGGGTCCTTACATTAGTGGTATCAGAGCCAGGTTAGCTCTTTGGGGCTGTTGAGGGCCTAGGAACATGTTAATGGGAATGAGAAGCACATATTTATGCATGATGGTAGTTAGCGTTGCGTGGCACGACTATATTGCTTATGTGCGTTTATGATATGTGTTCATAATTGGAATATGTGTTGCTAACCATGGTGGTTGCAGGGTCTTATGAGACATGGACTATGCATTACGGTTGCATAGATATACATCGGAGTGATGATTTTGATGCTTTGCCGCTATATGTTGGAGCGAGGTGCATTAAAAATACACTCATGGCGATGTTTATGGGAATACAGGTTATGCATTACGGTTGCATGCACGTCGAAGCGATGATGCCGCTGTCGTGTCGAAGCGATGGTAAATGCCGCTGTCACGTCGAAGCGATGATGCCGCTGTCGTGCCGAAACAATTATTGAAATACGGGTTATGCATTACGGTTGCATGCATGGCGTAGCGATATGAATACTTGCCGCTGTCGTATTATAGCGATGAAGAATATTTGCCGCAAATATGTCGAAGCGAAGGAAAATGCCGCTGTCATATTATTATTGCGAGGGATATTATGCCGCTAATACGTCGAAGCGAAGGGTATTTCCGCTGTCATGCCGGAACGATGGTAAATGCCGCTGTCGTGTCGAAGCGATGGTAAATGCCGCTGTCACGTCGAAGCGATGGTACCACCGTCATGTCGAAACGATGATGCCGCTGTCGTGTCGAAGCGATGATACATGCCGCTGTCACGTCGAAGCGATGATGTCGTTGTCATGACGTAGCGATGTGATCGGGAACAAAGTACTACATGAGTGTGAGTACCTCTTGAGTCCGCGATTATCCGGGTATTTTATTGGCGATGGTTACGCCGGGTATTTTGTTGGCGATGGTTACGCCGGGTATTTTGTTGGCGATGGTTACGCCGGGTATTTTGTTGGCGATGGTTACGCCGGGTATTTTGTTGGCGATGGTTACGCCGGGTATTTTGTTGGCGATGGTTACGCCGGGTATTTTATTGGCGACGGTTACGCCGGGTATTCTATTGGCGATGGTTTATACCGCCGGATATCTATAGCGACATTTTATGCCGCTGACTCCATGGCGAGGGATCATGCCGCTGATTCGATAGCGATGGGTTATACCGCTATGTGTGTAGCACTGGATTATGCCGCCTACGAGCGATGGGTGCTGCTTATGTACCGCTGGTGGACGATGGATACAGGTATTCCGCTATCTCGATAGTGATGAGGTATGGCATATTACTTTTGTTATCAGTATGGTGAGTGTGGTGTATTATTATTTACCGTCATGTGTTTGACGATGAGATTATGGATGTCGTGTATCGACAGGTACCGTCATATGTTCGACGATGTTATTTGGGAGAACTATGTGGACGCTTGGCGTCATTTTGGTGATTTATACATTCATGTTTATGTATATGGTTGTATGGTTTGAGTGCCGATGGTGGGCACATGGTAGGGTCTGGGTATTTAGTTGACGAGACCTTTTGCCGAGCAGGTTTGCTCGATGGATCATTGATGCATTGTACCGGTGAGAGTACGCATCGTATTATGGAGGTATATTATTGACGAGCAATGATACCCTTGGGTATGCTCGCTGGGATGGCTAAGGCCAAGTGAATGGTGGTAAGAGTAGTCATTGAGGAAACTACTCGCTTGTTATTGTGATGAGGAGTAAACATGGTTACACCCACCCTAAGGGCGTGGAAGAAGTCCTAATGGATTAGGATTGCATGATAATTGAACGTGGACGCCGGGTTGTCCAGTGTGCTTTGGTGTTTTAGAGATATGTTGGGCAATGACCCACAACTCTAATGGTTTGGGCGGTATGGTATACCGGGATGGAATGTGTGTCGCGTTAATAGGTTGGTATAAGCCTATGGGACCAGCGAATCACTAGCCAGGTATTGTTGCAGTGCTTTAGTGTGCTTGTGGTAGCTATTATAATGCTCGTTGGATTCGAGTTTGGTGAATCGTATGGTGATACGATGAGGGTTATGGTAGACTCTTGTAGTCTCTATGTGGCATGGTGTTTGAGGTAGGGAATACCTCACGGGGACGTTATACGTCATTGTTTTGAGGGACTTGTGCTGGGACAGCTCAAGTTTGTTGGTATTACCAACGTGAGTGTCAACAAGTCGTGGTTAGCTCTAGTTGAGCATCCTTGCATATGGCATGCAATGGGAGTCACAATGGTTTGTGAGATATAGTTAGTGGGGTGACACTACTATATTGATTTTTTATCTCTTGGAGAGATTTGGATTGTACTGTCTTGGAGACAGCTTGCATCGGTCGTGGTTTGATTGTAAGTCAGCCATGGTAAGCATTACTGATGTTGGACCGAGTAATGGATTTCTTACCTCGGTGAGACGTTTGAGGAGACGTCTTCGGGGAGATGCTCGATTTTGGAGTACTATGGTATTAGTACAGAACATCGTTGGAAGGTGTATACATGGCGTATACGGATTTTTGGATCGGGTAATGGTAGTATTGATGCACTACTCTAACCAATTGTATATTTCTGGGGTCCGGGATATGTTTTGGTATTAATATACCAGGTTTTCCGAACGGTAATTCGAGGATTGGAGGATCATGGATTCATGACTTCTTCCTTGAGAGGCAGACGGTATTGTGATTCCTACCGGTTGAATCTTTTGGGGAGATTCGTTATTTTGGTTCGTGTGGTGGTGATGTTGAAATCACACCCTTTGGTTTTGGTTTGTCAACCATCATTCTCCGTGGGGCGAGAATAATCGGGGTTTGACAGTTGGTTTTGGGATGTGGGTATGATTGGAGATACCCGAGTCTATTGCATTGCGTATGCATGTTGTGTGGTGTATGGGCATGTATGCCGTGTGTGTATACGAATGCCAACTCTATTTTTTTTTGTTCATTGTTGAACGTCGAGTGTGTATACTTGGTTTAGTGGATCTCCGGTGTGAGATTGAGGAACCTCGAGATCGGTAATCTCGAATGGCACGATGCATTCTGATGAATGATCGTGAGGGTTGTTTGATTCCCCCGAGGAGGGATCGACGTGTTTTGGAATCATGGTGGTTTTGTTGGACAATTCGATAGCCTTCCTATTTTAGGATTGTTGGACCCAAGGATAAATGAGGGATGGCCGAGATTCAGATTTGTTTAGTGTCATGGTTAACACGTGTGTAGGAATGCATTTGGTTGCCTTCCATGTCCCCTATGGAACTTGAGACTTGGTGGAGTCTTGATGGTGTGTCGGGACCAAGATATGATTTCTTGGAACACACCGGTGTAAACATCCTCGGTGATGTATTTTTGTGTGGATCAGTGACCGTGGGTAACCCGGTCCGGGTTGCAAGTGGTGCAACTACTCCTTTGGAGGAGATGGACTGGGAAGCGAAATCTGGTTTTTCTGTGAGTATACTGTTGTATACTAGTGGTCCCCATCTTGACGATGCGTGTCAAGCATCGTGGGCAGGTGGTGAATATCACGGGATGGTATCTTTGTCAGAACCAATGGAGATTTGGTTGGTTTGTAGTTTTGGTGAACTGACTTCTGGGACCATTCACGTCGAGGTACGTTATTATCTTTCGGGTTTGTATTGGTTTTGGCGTTGCGCTATTAGGCTTGGTGCGAGACTGGTATTCTCGCAGTTGTTAATTTGATTCTAAGGTGGTTCAGAATCAGGGTCTTGGCTTTGTTTTGTTGGTGTAGTCCTGGTGTTACGTGGAGTACACCGGTGCAATTTCGGGGACGAAATTTTATTAGTGGGGGATAATTGTGATGTCCGGGAATTAATGGTGTTAATCCCGGTGTAGTATTAATCCTGGATGGATTTTTAATTGTGGCAATTAGGAATTAATTGCGGTTCGGCATCTCCCGAGGTTGGTAAATCGGGCCTTCTGGGCTCGTCTAATTGATTAGTTGGGATCGTTGGATCCCGAGGTTGAGATCGTATTCTCATTCCGGTGAAAACCTGCGAGTTGGGTTTTTAGTGTGACTCAGAATTTCGGGTGCTGTGTGTGGGCACCGGTAGGGGGTTTTTGAGTTAGAGAGAGAGTTTTTGAAAACAGATGATTTTTAATGAATCATGATGTATTTGTGGGGCTATTAGTATTTCGGGGTATTTTTGCTATAAATACCAATTGAACCCGGGATTTTAATTATCGGAGTCATTTTTCCTCACCTCTCTCTCTCCTCGCGCCCGCAGCCCCTTTCCCGATCCCCTTTACCCCCGCGCACAAAAGGCCACCGCCCGCCGCCGTCCGGCCGCCGTTCGGCGCGTCCGACCCGCCGCCGTGTTCGTCTCTTCCAGGCGGTTCTATCCATACCAACAATTTGAAGTTTGGTCGAGAATCGAGCTCGGATTTGCCAGAAAAGCGTAGGCTTCAAAAACTGGATTTCATCCGATTTTGGGGCGCGGTTTTGGTATGTTTTTGGTGCGATTTTTCTGATGTTTTTGGGGCGTTTTTAAGCTGGTTTTGAGTCGATTATTTCAGCCTTTTTGGTTCGAAATTATTGGTTAAGTTTGGTTCGAATTTTCAGCTCGATTTCGTGGGTTAGGGTTCGAAATTTGGGGGTTTCGCTTGTGGGGCGATTATTGTTGTTGGTAATTGATTAATTCATGTTGTAGATGCATTATGATGCTTGATTGTGTTCGAATTCGAAGAATTGTAAGGGTTCGAATTTAAGGGCTTGTTTGGGTTCGAATTTAAGGGTATTGAATTCGAAAATTGGGGGTTTTTGGCAAGGAGTGTTGATTCTTGCTTGGATAGCTTAATTCATGTTTTAAATGAATTATGGTGATTATTTGGGTTTGATTTGTGTTGTTGGGGTTCAAATTTAGGGGTGGTCCTTGAGCAATTTTCGATATTGTCTCATTCGATTTCCCTCCCTGTATATGCCCTGCCCCGGGTCTTTTAAATGGTAAATTGTTGTGGATTGACAATATGTTGAGGGTTATGGGTGTGCTTGAGCATGGGTTGCATGTTCGTAATTAATTGTGAATTATTTATCGTGTTAGCACATCGTTCCTCGGAGCATGGAACTCGAGCAAGGTTTGGCTCGGACTTCGGAAATTAAGGTACGTGGGACGTACGAGCATAGCCTATTATAGTATTGCAACTGTAATATGCATGGTTTGTGATAATGGTATTAAATGGGCATTGGAATACATGGTGTATGGTAATTGTACTATATGGACATTACAATATCTGGCATGTGGTCTGGCATGTGGTAATTACATTGGATAAATATTGAGATGCATGGTGCACTATATTTACTTCAAATGGATAATGATATGCATGGTAAACGGTCTTTGCCTTCAATGGATATATATATATATATATTGGGAATCATACAGTGCCGCCTTCGAGCGAGCAATGATTCGGAATGCGGTCGCCATTGGGCGACCATCGGTTATGACGCCGCTATTGTTGAGCGTGCGCGAGGTTTAGTATGCCGCTATTGTGGAGCGAGCAATGAAATAAGAACATGGAATTGTTGGTTAGATATATGCGATATCTATAGTCTTTTACATTATGTTCTTATCCCTTTGATTATGGAACTGGTATAATAGAACGGTATTAGTTAATCTATGTGACGATTAACTGGCTTTGGGAATTTGATGAGTTTGGTTATTTTGAGAACAGGGACAATACAGGGGGATCCCGGATGAGGGTATTGTCATCCAGGGAGTATCATTTAAATTATGGCATTTACATTCTGTAAATTATGAATTGCAATATTATTATTTTGTGATTGGTGGTATTGGTATGCTCACCCCGTGTGGGGGCTGTCTCTGTTGGGGCAGGTAACACAGGTGTAGCGGCTTTGGAGTCGAGCTCGGGCTTTTGGTTAGAGGTACTTCCAGGATCGAGGTACCAGAGCTGGCTGGATGGACGCTCAGATCCAGTGTTGAGATTGAGTTGTGCTTGGAAGGTGCTTCCAGGATAGAAGTACCAGTAGCGGTATCCGGTATAGTGTTTTATGCATCAAATACACGTTTATTCATTGAGTACACCTTACGTGTATATGGGATGTATAAATGGGCTATGGCCTCTTTCTGTTCATTATGGTTGCATGCAATTAATTATGGAAATTGCTAAATGAACTAAGAGCATATTAGTGTATTATGTGGGTGCATGTTATGTGAATAATAATGGTAGGGGGAATTTGAATATTGGGAATTGAATGCAAGAAATTTTCTGGGTAGCATACGGTGTTGCACTTGCATAGGGTTTTTCCTCTGATGGTATGATTATATGCACTCATGGTATGGCTTAATGCACTAATTACGGGTTAAGGGCACGGGGGTCCTTACATATCATTTATGATTGATGGCATCTGATAGCTGGTGTAGTCGCACCTGGTGAAGTTACTTCCTCGGTATAGCAGTTTATGTGTGCTTGATGTTTGAACAACCAGTCCATGCTCAGCGTAATCGTAATCATGTATGTAGCTTGATTAAATCTGCCAGATATTCTAGTTCGTAGAATTTTAGTGGGTAGTTTTTATTGACGGTGTCGGTGGTTACCTCAATTCTATCGGTAAATCGATTCCTAGATGATATGCCAATATAACAAAAGAACGTGTAGCTCTAGGGCCAAACAAGATTTAGTCAACTTTTGAAAGTCAAATAACGGTACCTTCAACCACAACGATCGGGTCAACTTCTTCATTTCCCATTAAGGCATAAGCCCTTGCTGGGATTCTCGGTTTTTGTGGCGGTGGTATCTTCTGGGTCCTTTTTGGGCAATCTTGGATACGATGTTGTTCACTTCCACAGACCAGACATTTTCCGTTCTTTCTCCAGCAGTTCTCTTCCTTGTGAGTGGGCATCTTGCAATAGCCACATTTTGGTGCATTAACATTACCTAAGTCTCCTTGTGGTTTCAGTCCAGTTGGTTCTCCAATCATTTCCTTTCCAAGATTCCTCTTCTTATTACTTGTGTCTGTCAAATTTGGGTTATAGAGCCTCTTTTCCATCTGCTCTCTTTGGATCAATGATTTGATATCGGATTCAACTCGTAACGCTTGGTTGACTGCAGAAAGATAATTAGTGGATTCGGTGGATAGTGTGGCCCAACGAATATCAAGATTTAAGCCTTGAATGAATTTCTTAGTTTTCCTTGGTTCATCATCTATATAATGTGTAGCATATTGAATTAGTCGGTGGAATTCAGCCTCGTATTCAGCTACAGTATGTCTTCCTTGTACCAAATCCATAAACTCTCGTTCACGGGTGTTCAGTATTACCTGCGTAACATATTTCTCCTCGAATGCGCGTAGAAAATTCACCCAGGTCCTTGGGGTTTGATTTCTTTTCCATTGGTGATCTATGACTCTCCACCAGTGATGAGCTGCATCTTCAAATTGATAGACAACAAATCTGACCTTCTGTTCATCAGAATAGTTGAGAACAGTAAAAATTCTCTCAATTTTGAGTAACCATTCTTCTGCATGATGGGCATTAGGGGTTCCGTAGAATTTAGGTGGGTGGAACCTCAGAAATCGTTCAAGTGCTCTATCTAGTGGTTCTTCATTCCTCGTGACGTTTCGTGGAGGATTTTGTTGACAGAATTGCATGAACTGTTGTAAAATTTCCATCGCATTCCTGTTGGGTAGCTCTTGTCGAGGATACTGTTCTTCTTGCTCGTCGTTCCTTCTTGGGTTACGTACTTCCTCAGGAGAATTTCCCTCATTTCCTTGATTTCTCGTGTGAGAGCTACCACCAAGTGACGATGACATCCTAGCTCGTGAATTATTTCTTGACGACATCATCAAATTTATGAGAAAGTGGTGATTTAAGACATATTTATTTTTAAATAGGGAATTAATATTAATAATGCGTAACGCACAAGATTAAATAACTAGAGTAATGTTAAGTCACCATTATCTGAAATAGTGACAATTGTGGAAAAACAAAGTTTGGTGAAATACTATCAATCCTCATTGGTTGTTCCGGGTTTACTCGATCTGAATGTCACCCATAATAGTCTCAATAGGGGAAACCTTTTTCGGACTCGGCCTGTAGCCCATAACTCTATGGTTACAAATAGTTGGTTGCTTTTTCTTACCAAGGTCTTCTAAGCATTCCTGTATGAGCACTAGAGACTTTACCCTGAAATAAACCAGTCAACTTCATCAATATCTTACAACCCAAAGCATAAAATTCTTATGGAGTTTATTCTATTACCCAAAAATATTTCATAATAGACTGGGAGCCTGGGCTCTGATACCACCTCTGTGGGACCCGACTCGGGCACATATTGCTTTAACCCTTATCCGGTACCACATTCTCAATCATTACGTACGAGGGTTTCAAAACCTTTTCGGAAATATCGGAAGCGTTTAGTCAAACATTCATTTTTAGTAGCGGAAGCGTTTATACATTCTAATTAGTAACAAAATACATCACAGTACAAACTCCTTAATAGTCCGACACTTAATAAAAGAGAAAAATACTATAACAGTCCCGGTAAGCCAACATTTCCATTTTTCCTAATTTTCCTCCGGTTCTGGCTCCGGTACTCCTGTATCTGGAACTCACAATAAATTACAAGGAAAACAGAGGTTAAGTCTTTGAGGACTTAGTGAGGGAATAACAATGGCTTTATATCTGTAATTATCAAATAATGCAATTTCTCAATATGATATGTCATGTAACAAAGATCTTGCAGTCAAGTAATTGTCAATAATGAACAGTGATGATTTAGGATTTCAGAGTGAATATCGTGGGCTAAAGAGGTGGCTCCCACCAGACAGTTCGGTGTAGCACTTTTCCCCACATATTCAGATAGGATCTGTACATTCAGTCATTTACGAGCCAAGTGAACCATTCTCCGGACCGTAAAACGGTGCGCGTTGTTCAGATGAACCATATACCCGGACTGTCATCCGTTGTTCATTGGACTCACTTTCCGGGCCGAAGCCGCGTTGTCCAGTGGATAAATATCCAGGGCTCCATTCATTCAGTCATTCAGTCAAATGATTCGTTCAATCAAAGGAATCGATTAGTAATCGATAACATTCAAGATAAATAAACATGCAGATCAAGATGACCAATGGGACGAGATAATGTACAATATGATGACAATATATAAAAGGTGAGATAATGAATAACAAGATATTGTAAATTCCAGGCCAAATGCCAAAAGGGCTATATAACAAGAATTCGGTAGTACACCTCACTATATGCAGACAATATGATCAATGAAACATTTGCACCACATGATAACATAAATGAAAGGTACGATATTGAATAACATTTACAGTAAGTTCCAGGCCAAATGCCAAATAGGCTATATAGAAAGAAAACCGTAATAGACCTCACCTCACTATTTGATGTCTTAATGGATTGGCTCGATTTTGAACCCAGATGTCAAATAAAGTCCTATAAACATAATATAAGTAATTTTGGTGTTTAGAAACCCAGATATGTTGTTGAATCTTCTGCAAATCATTTTTTGTACAAAACTTGTCCGGGTAATTTCTAAATAAGACTTTAAAAATTCATTAAAAATCAAGTTTAAGTCGAAACTTCACGAAACTTTCCAGAAATGCCTAAAATCAGTCCAGCAACGTTCGACGACCGGAATTTCGACAAAGTCGTCGGCGCGTGCGTTACACGCGCCACCGTGACGGCGCGTGTCCGTGCTCCGGCCGCCACGCGCGGCTGAAAATTTTACAGAATGTTTTTCTCGTTCCGATCTACAACTTTCGTTTAGAAACCATTTTGAAATTCCCAACCGATGTTGCCCAGAATTCTATTTTTCGAAATGATTAACGAGGTGTTTTGGTCGCCGGAAATACGTTTGTACGGCGGCCGTTTGGGAGATCGGCCGACATACCCATAAACTTTAACACATTTTGAACAACTTTCATTTGGACTACAAGTTTAAATTCGTTTGGGAAAGGCACGAAATCGTAGCTTGAAACCAATACCTTGAAATGGGTTTTCTGGGCTTTGGACAGCTTAGTGTTCTTCGGGATTTTGATTTTCTGGACGAATTGGGATACTGATTTTTGAACACCTCCTATACTAAATGTCTTCTGGGTGTATAATGAAGGTTGTGTGAAATTTTCGGATTTTTTTGGAGGAGGTTTGGTATTTTCCTCATAATTTTCCCTATTTCCACCCTATTTCCTACACTCTCTCTCTCAAACTTGCTCTTGATTTTGTGAGTTCAATTTGATGAGATGGGGGGGTATTTATAGGGGTTTTGCATGGATTGGGGCTTTAAGGAGTTGGCATGTGTTGGGGCAATTGTATTGACATGTGTATACCTAATTCTTAATTAAAAATTTTCTTTTATTAGTTAATATTATGGAATATAATTAAACATAAATTCATAATTTATTATTATATTATATTTTTTTTTTTTAGGATGATTATTTTAGTAGCATTGAAGATAGCTTCAAATTATTTTTGTCCAATTTTGTAATTAATATTTTTGGGGTGTTACAATATTACACGTTTTCAGTCGATGGAAACACTTTTAATCGATAAAGACATTACACGTTTTTAGTTGATGAATTGTTTTTAATCGATTAAAACCTTACATATTTTTAGTCGATAAAACGTGATAGAAGACATTATACGTTTTTAGTCTATTGAAATGTTTTCAATAATTCAATCGATGAAGTAATTAGTCGATGAAAAACGTTTTGGTTGATGAAGATTATAATTTTTTTTTAAAAAAACCTAGACTATTTATCAAATTAAGCCGCATCCAGATAGTTCCGTCGATTAATCAATCAAACGTCAATTGTTATGGAGTTTACGAACACGTCCTCGGACGAGACGGCGGATTACGGCAGCGATTCGCCGTCAAATAATCTTATACTTGACCTTACGAGCTGCCAGCTTCGCGATCTGGACTCCGTCGAGCTGCCGCCGAGTCTCACTGAATTAGACCTCACAGCGAACCGCTTGACGGCGTTAGACTCCCGCATTTCGAATCTCTCTTGCCTCCAGAAGCTCTCTCTTCGTCAGAACCTTTTCAGCGATGATGGCGTCCTTCCTCTTTCCACTTGGCACTCCATTTCTGGCCTCCAGGTAACGATATATTATCGTGATTTACACTAAATGTAATTAAATTTCGTTATTTAGCGAATGATTGAGTGAATGCTATATCAGCGTTGTTGCAAGATTTTGTTTTTCATTTGCATAGATTTAGTGAGAGTGGAGTAAATGTTAAACTATCCAAATTTAATTTTTGTTGGTGTTTTCGACTACTTGATCTGTTCTGATGTCTTTTTTCTCGTTTTGATTTTTAATTGGATGATTTTTAATAACTGAAGAAATATTAAGTTCTTATCGCAGCTTATTTTTAGAATCATATGACGCTCTGTCTGTATATTTTTGCGTTGTTTAAAGTCGTTTATCTAAAAAATTATAGAAACAAGGTCATTTGAATCCAATAAAATCAAGGAATTAAGTTCATCAAAAGGTGGAAGAATTTTGATCGTACAACTACATGCTTTCAGTATTCAGTATTAAGATTGAAGTGTATAACTTTGTCCAGAAAGCATGACAATAGAGATCAATTTACATTAAGTGATTATGTGGTACTGCTTGAAATTTTATTTTTTATGCCCATGTCCAACACGTTCTAGCCAACTGTCACATACCAATGAAGACTGTAACTCCATATAGTGGCCGAGGAAGGGGGACAGCTCCCGGGTTGCAACTGGGCCGCTCCCTCTCGAACTTCCAAATCACTTTCATAGTTTTCATTTGCGTTATATATGGTGGGTAACACAGATTTTCTTTAGGGCCCTAAAATATCAGAATCGATTATTCGGAAGATGTTACTTTATTATCTAAATAGCAAAGATAGGTAATCCAATTTATCTAGTGTATATCGGGTTGGTTGTAGCCGTACATGAATGGGAATATTGGGCTTCTAATAGCAGCAAAATATGATGGGTAGAGTAAAAAACGTGAATAAAGATGAAGCTTGATAAACAAGGACCACCAAATAAAGTTAGAAATGATCTCTTTAATCCGGTAGTTTTTGTTCAATTGATGTGCTTGTAATATTCTTTCACTAAAATCCCCACATCCGTTGCTATTTGAGCTTGTTGCAGCTACTTCTGCTATTATTTTATTGGAAGCTTGTTTCTTATTTTAGATATAATATTATAATCTTTTTCCAGGACCTAGTGTTGAGGGATAATCAGCTGAAGCGAATACCAGATGCTAGCATATTCAAAAGGCTTCTGGTCTTTGATGTTTCATTTAATGAGATTTCAACACTCAATGGATTGTCCAGGGTCACCAACACTCTCAAAGAACTTTATGTTTCTAAAAATGAAGTTGCTAAGATGGATGAGATTGAGCACTTCCATGAGCTCAAAATTCTTGAGCTGGGATCCAACAAATTACGGGTTAGCTCACGTTCTTTAATAGAATAAATTTGATTAGCCATCGTAATGCAAAAAGCATGTTAGAATACGAAAAACTGAGGTTGTTTAGCAAAGCTTATGCCAATCAACTTGGACTGGATTACTGGAAAGCTAATAAGATGGTAAATCATAGAGGAGCTACAATTTTTTTGGATAACAAATTTCAAAGAGTATATAGATATATGAGCAAGTGTTGGTTGAACCGAATAGATGGTTATATTTTAAAGTGAGTTGCGGTTTCATCAGTTTTGAAGAACATTATAGGCTCTCTTAAATCTTTTTACCTGGTTTCTCCCCAGCTTATATTATATTTTAAAGTAAAGCTCCAAATCCTCTAATCATGAAGTATGATCATTTCCAGTGTTGTTTTTTCGGCTCTTAGAGAAGCCCTTCATTGAATCTAAGACATCATCATCTTCAGCAGATATGATGATCCACGCAAATTGCTTCGGGGTTGAGTGAAGGGATTTCATTTCTCCATTTGTGAAATAAATATAGAAAATATGGATTTATATGATGAGAAAAAGTTCACCTTTGTTTATAAGTGAGTTTTTGTTTGAATTTCCAAATTAACATGCTATGGGGTAAAGATCTGATGGTTTAAGTTTCTGAAAATTTAAAATTCTCAACAATCCTAACTTTCCTATAGCAATTTTGTAATCATTCGTCTTTTCTATATGAACAGTAGCTCCTGGGTATTCTCTATCCACCTAGCCAATGCTAAATTGACGAAGGAGCAGTAGTTGTGCTTTATTTGTTTTTGAAAATTATATAACTGTTTATGTGTTTTATTGTCAGGTAATGGAGAATCTACAAAACTTGTCTACTTTGCAAGAGATTTGGCTTGGGCGCAACCGCATTCGTGCAATTAATCTCTGTGGGTTAAAATGCATTAAGAAGCTAAGCCTTCAGAGTAATCGATTAACTTCGATGACAGGAGTTGAGGTTGCTTTTATTAGCTTCATATGATGTTATGGTTGAAGAATTTCTGTTTCAATTGTCAAATCCTATCTAAATTTCTCTCCCTAATTAATGACACAGCACTTGGTATTTTATGTCTCGATTTTCCGTGATATCCAGGAATGTGTCGCACTTGAAGAATTATACTTGAGCCATAATGGTATTTCAAAAATGGAAGGCCTGTCAACTCTGTTGAACCTTCGAGTTTTTGACCTATCATCAAATAAGCTTACAGAAATTAATGAAATCGAGAACTTGACAAAGTATGAATATTTCACAAAGCCAAGCAACAATAATATGTAATGTTTGTGTCAAATTTGTTGCATTGTTGATTATGGGTGTCTAATTGCAGGTTAGAAGATTTATGGCTTAATGACAACCAAATAACATCACTGGATAACATAGCTGCTGCAGTATGTGGGGCCAAAGAGAATCTCACCACAATATACCTTGAGCGCAATCCATGTGTATGTACATCTTTCTCTTACCAATCTTGATTAGCAATACAATATGGCTACAATCCATTTTTGTCCGAGGATCCTCTTGTTTGCGAACTCTTTTTTAACTGCATATAGTTACTGCTGCTCCTTGCTCCATAATTGCAACCTAATTTGTTCTTTATCTTGCAATAAGTTCCTAAACTTGTTTCTAACAGTTAACAATTTGTTTTAGCATATAATGGAGCTTTATGACATTATTAACTACTGGAACAAAACTGTTGTGTTTAGCAAAAGAGAGGACTCCAAATTATTCTGACAATGCAGAATTTTAAATTCATCTCAGAAGATTCCTGTAAAAATAACTTTGAAATAGGACAAGAACTACGTTTTGAGCTCCCCGGTCTAGCCGGGATAGATAAGAACTCATGCTCACTTTAGACAGACTCGAGGTCCGAGTCTCGCTTTCCCCAAAAAATTGATGTAGCCCCTCCCCCAACTCAAAAATAAAAAAACTTTGAAATAGGAAAGATGCACGGAAAAAGATTCAATTGACCTTAAAAGTTGTATCCAGTTGTTTAAATTTCACAGAATGTGTTCTCATGCCGAGGCATACGATAACATGGTTAACTTTTGATAGTCTCTGTCCTTTTACTGGTAGATTGAAGTCTATATCCCTTACTTTTCTTATTCTCTCTCAATCAACGACGATTTACAATTGTTTGATTGGTTTCTGCAGGCGATTTCACCAAACTATATTTCAACTTTGAGACAAGCATTTCCAAATATTCAGCAAGTTGACTCCCAAATATTTGCGTAGAGGCGTTTTTTCGTGATAATATCTTCTTCATTTGAGGCCTAAGGCAAAGGATAATTTAAACGTTACCTGATTATTTTGATTCCATAGTTTCTGCTATGATGGGGATGGAAGATGAAATTTGTGGGTATCTCGGGCATTTTCGACATCAGAAAACCCGAGTTCCTTGACATGTTGGTCATATGTATTTCTAAAATTTTGTTTCCAGTATCAAGAACTACAGAAATTTTTATTTCTCAATCTGAAGAAACATTTCAAATTCTGTGAGATGAAATGCTTAGCTTCATATTTCAGATGTTAAATGTTCCTGCTCTGTTGTTGCTTATACGGAAAACGAACCATTATGTTATGCTCGAAGTTGGTTTTTTTTTTTAAATAAAAAAAAACACAAATGTCGTCAACCAATTGATTTTGTTTTAGTGAGATGATTCATTTTAAATTATGATTATTACTATTATTTATTGAGTGTCATAGAGTTTAATCATTTTTTTGCGCTAAGCGCGAGTAGAACCTGAGTACGTCCAAAATGGACATGAGCTTTTATCCATTTCGGTAAGGCCGATGAGTTCTAAATTATACCAAGACTTGCACCCATCTCTTAGATCACACATGATAATATATACTATACCATATAATTAAGTAAAAAATTTTGTACAATGTTTCTCCATTCCGTAGTATCTTTATTTTTATAAAAATATAAAATATATTAAAATAAAAATTCAAACATAAGCGCAGTATTTTTTTGTAATAATCTTGTGAAATAAATATAGTTTCTGCAATTTTAACCTATTCGATACTATACTTATAATTTTTTTAAAAAAGAATAGGTGACACATTGCTAATTAAAATTTCAGTAATTATTGACATTGTTGTCGCTCATAGAATTTGATACAGTTGGGATTGCTTATATTGTTTTAATCACTAATTTCCATATTTTTTTTCCTACCAAATATTTAGATATGACTAACAAATTTGAAACTACTAGCTTCTATAAAATAATTTAATATAACCATTTATTTTTGTATAATGAACAAAATAAATTTGAAAATAATAACATGAATGAAAGTGAAAACCTGAGCTGCTTCTTAACCCATTTGGTAAAACAACTCTATCTTTCTTGGGAGTGATTCGGTATCAAATTCCGCATATTGCGGAAAAAATTAAACCCCTCCCCTATCAAAAAAATAAAAAAAGAATTAAAATCTTAGAGAAGTGAATATTATTTTGAGTAAATCATGAAATTTCAAACAAAATAAAAAATAAATAAAATTCACTCCACAGAGTCAGGTGGAACACAGAGATACCAAAATATACATTGACTGAGTAACGTACAAATTACAAATTGTTCATAGAGAGACGGACCCCATCTGCTTGCCACTGTCTCTCTCTCTCTCTTGTTAATTAATTTTAAAGATGAACTTTTCCAGATTCAGTTAAATCCCTTCACTTTTATGTTTCAAATCTGCGATCTTTGTTTTCGAGACAACACACAGATTCAAAATGCTCGAAGGTTTACTGGGTCGCGGATTTAGCTCCAAATGGTCGGATTTCTCTTTTAAATCTAAAGCTTTGTGCTAAATTGTTTGTCAGTTAAGTTCATTGATGATTTCTGATTATGTTTTGACGAGTGTGCAGCAAATCGCTGATGAAAGCTACTCGGGCGAGGATCGAGGTGGTGAGGAGGAGAGCTGAGGCGAAGCAGAGGTTCCTCAAAGAAGATCTGGCTAAGTTGCTTTCAAATGGTCTTGATATTAACGCCTATGGAAGGGTATAATTCACTCTTTTTATGGTTTGTGTTTAGCTGTAGTCTAGCAAGCTGAGTTGAAGCCTCTTTTGTTGATTTTTATGGATTGATTGAAGCTGTTTCTTGGCGTTCCTCTTTATATAGCTAATTGAATTCAAGAGTATTTCTTCTCTGATGAATCAAGAATATTCCTATTCGTCAGTGGACTAGTACATTTTTTGCTGGAGTTATAAAATTCGGGGATTGCTATAGTTGATGTGAAAAATTAGCAAGAAAAAGATTAAGCTGAGATGCTTCGCAACAGGAAAGAGTTCGAGTCACTCGGTACAACATCAAATTAGGTGCCTTCGAAGCGATAAAATTTAGAGGAAATATCTGACAGATAGAAACCAAGAAGTATAACTCTACAAGGTAGATGAAAACTGTTTACTTGCATCTTGCAACATCATTAAGAATATTTGCACCGCAACTTAGAAGATATTAGTGTTACTGTAGGGGCCTTGAGTTACTGGTTTTATGAGACCTTTGCCAACTTACTAGTTGAATATAGTGTGGATACTCGTATTCACTTGTCATTTTTGTGCGATGTATTATGCATGTTTTAGGGCTTAAGATTTCGAGATCGTGGTCAAACATGTGATGAATAGTCTTAATACCAGTTATCAAACACCATAATTTTGGATTATTTTGTGTATGAGTGAGTGAAATATAAATATTGATTTGCACTCATTAGATTCCAGTACCTTAATCATAGTTATTTAAGGTTCAAGTGCCCCTCAAGCCTTAAGCGCAAGGTGCACGCCTTCTCAAAGTACGTCATATACATGAGGTGAATTTTACTACAATATTACACAGCAACAAATATATATTTTATAAACTGTTTAACAATGATGTAAATTAAATATTCATTTCAATCATTTGAATTACCAAACTCCTCTATATCTTCCTCAACTATAGCATTGTCATCTTTAAAAGTCCACATTTGTATCTTCTGTATTTTCATTAATTTCATTCAAGCCAGTGAGAGAGAATTTTGCTTATATGAAGAATGTCGTATGCTAGTTGCTTTTGGCACGAAATCATACGACAGTTAGGATTGACTTGCACGTGCGATGGCTTCGTGTTAACACGTAGTATATACAGATGAAGTTGATGTTTCCTTAGTTGCCTTTGATGTAGTTGTCCTTATTTCTTTTTGAAGAAGACAAATCTCAAGATGTAAAATCATGAGCATTAACCAACCTCATAAACTCGGGCAACCTCACACCAAATCAAATTTTCATCATTATAGGCAATCCTTTTTTTCATCCTAATTATTATGCAGTTCCGCATCAACCATTTACTACTATTATCTATGTTATGCAAACAAACTGGATCAATAGTATTACGGAGTATTACCACCCCAATTCATATGATGCCTCAAATCCCTAGTATATTAGCGTTTTGGGTACATTAGCATTTTGGAGTGATGTGCTGACTTTTGGGACGTGGTAAGCCACCTAGTTGATAATACCATATAATACCATAAGGTATAAGGCAACTTTTCTTGTGTAAAGTAGACAGGTGGAGGTAAATTGATATTTTTTTGGATTAGGCATTATTTCTATCATTCATGAAAAGTGTGTTCTGAGGACTGTCACCCATATATGAATGAATGAATTTCTGTTGGGTAGAAATAGCAAATGATAGAATTTGAAAATATTTATAAACCCACAATCCGCTACCTAGTGCAAGCGAATCAATTTTTAGTCAAACTAGAAAGTACACACATACTGTAAAGATCTTAAAGGATCCCTAGACTACTTTAGAGGCTTGATTTGATTTCTGAAAGTAGGCAAAAACTTGTAAGATACCAATTCTTCGATTTGTCGGATAATCTTATTTTGGTATAAATTTAAATTTTTGCCTAATTTAAAACCATGGATGTAAACATTTTTTTGTACTCTATTTTTGGAAATGCCAGAGCCACAAACTTTTATGTAACTAATGACTTTTTTTTCTTGCTTTCAGTTCTTACATATTTTCTCTCTGTTTTTATGTGGAAGACAGACAGAAGAATTCCTTGCTGGATTGAATCTCTTGTCATGCTATGATTTTATTGAGCAAACTTGTGAGTATATAGTAAAGCAGCTTTCAAGAATCGAGAAACAAGGGTATGGTCCAATCATATGTTCAAAAGGCTACTTTTTTTATCATTTTATTTTTGCAAGCACAATATAATTGCATTAACATGTACCAGCAAGTAGTGTAATTCCTGTTACCATATTGCTTTCCTCTGGGCTCTGTGCGTCACATCTCTGTATGTTGTGTCCTTATCATCTACCAATACTACGAGTCCCATCACTGCTCATATAAGAAGTCAATCATCAATCATATCTTCGATGTCCTCCTCCATAAGAAAACTAATATTACAGTAAAATCCAAGGTCATGATAATATCACCCATGTATCGAATTTCTTGTCCATGTATGTTCTATGCATCCATCTCTGTTTATCTGGGTTTTATGTACATTGTATTATTTGCATAGGAATTAAGAAAGATTTAGTTACTGTAGAGAAATGAAATACAGGTCTTGGTTATTTGCCAAAAGCACGACACCTGGTATTGGCTTGTCTTTGGGCGGCAAACTGGAGTTGGAATCCATATGAAAAATGGGGGATGAGGTCCAGAAGTGTAGGGATGACTGATACCAGTTTGATAAATATCAAATCATGAGACTGTAGAAAATGAATTGTTTTGGGTGGTAGTTTTAAAAGTGAGGGACGTTGTACCTGCATTGTCTTTTGGAGAATCTAATCGCTCCTATTGTCATGTTGCAAGCATGGTATCTAAGGCTACAAAGATGCTGCTCTAGTTGTTGAGACTTTCAAGCTGTTTAAATGGACTATGATATTTACTTTTCTTCTGTCTGATGGTTTCTTTATAGGGAATGCCCAGAAGAATGTAGGGAAGCTGTTGCTTCGCTGATGTTTGCTGCTGCAAGATTTTCTGATTTGCCCGAACTGCGAGACCTGAGGAATATCTTTCAGCAAAGATACGGAAATTCTTTGGAGTCTTTTGTTAATCGGAAGGTGATTTCCCTATGTATCCTAGGGTAACCTTACAGAAGGTTATAATAGTGATTGCAGCTTGTTTAAACTTTCAATTTACTTGATTTGTCGTTTCAGTTCTGTGAGAAACTATCTGTGGTACCTCCTGCACGAGCAAAGAGGCTCCATGTATTGCATGACATAACTTCAGAGTTTTCAATAAAGTGGGATTCAAAGGGGTTTGAACAGAGGATGGACTCCCGTTCTGTACTTGTCCAGGTACAACTTTAAATCGCTTATGATTTTATGCCAGATTAGAAAAATCTAGTAAACAGCATATAAATATCAATGACAATTCCCATGAACGATATTTTGTTATAGACAATGAATTTCTAAGGGCAAAAAAGTAGTGATTATTCACCATATTATCATACTCAAGCCCAAGTGAAGGGATATGTTACGAATTGTGCAAGTTACATGATAATTGGATTTGTCCGGCATACACCATGTTGTAGTCAATAATGTGTAACTTCAATTCTTTTTCTACTTGGTGTGTCGTTGAGAAACGTTCCACATTTCGAAAAGCAGAGCCTTTTGTTTCATGTTAAACACTTAATATCTGTGTTCATCTTGAGTGGAAATCAGAATCAGTTTGAATTGTGGACTCATTATTACTGTCGAGATGGTGATAAATCTATGTTTTGATTAATGTATGTCATTTCCCCATCATTTGGTATCCCTAATATAGTTTTTCTCTGGTGCTATCGGGAGGATAATAAGAGTTTCAGCCTTTTGGACGTATAGACCTTCACATGTTTCATTCTTGTTGTCTCTCTTCCGTTTTCCATGATGGAGACCACATCTTTGATTAACCACTATTTACAACTTAATGGCGAACATTTGATTGCCTGCTTGATTAGCATGGACTCTTGTGTAACCTCTGATGACCTCAAAACACCTGATTGCCAGGTTGATGTACAAAAAGCTGATGATAAACAAAGGGGTGAATTTCTTGATGCAAAAGGCAGAATACAGAGCTCTGGAGACCACAATGTCATGAGAAGAGACAACTCAAATGACCATATTGCTGGAAGTCAGGATATGGTTAAGCAGGCACATACATCTCCATTGAAGAAGGGAGAAAGCAGTTCACAAGGAGGTGATTTTTTATTCCATGGAAGACAAACATCGATGGGAGAAAAGCGTTCTTATACTACCGAGCGATATGATGAAGAACCGAAGCAAGTACAGATAGACCATTCATCCCAAAGGAAAATGCATAACAATATTGATATTGGAAGCGTGAGACAAAGTTACGGTATCAGTAATTCAAGTAAAGGAGAAAACTGTGAAGCATTGACTGGAAATAAGCATGCTTACCCTGCTGAGAAAGGTGATGCAGAAGTCAAGACTGTAAGATTAAGCAATTCTGCACATAGAAGAGACCTGGATAATTGTTACATTGGATACATGAGACACAATAATGGAATCCGCAACTCTGGAAAAGGGGAAAATTCAGAAGCATTTTCTCACGAAAAAGGTGAACATGCCTCAAGTTTTGGAGAAAATCGGGGAAAAAATAATGAAGTCTTTACTTTCAATGGTTGTCTCAATCAAACCAAACCATTGGGATCAATGAAACTGGAGGAAGAATCTGATAGGTTGAAATCTTGCACCAATTATGCTCTCCTTCCACCGTATGTCAAACCGAAAGACATCATTGGTCTCGCTCCTCCATATACAAAACCAAAAGTAGATAAACGCAGAGCCAGTAGAGTTTCTAATCATGTGGGTTCTGATAGTGAGCATTCAATTAACTTATCCTCTTGCAAAAGAAGTGATGCAGCAGACAGGTCAGGCCAGACCCATACTGAACCAGATGAAAATGTTCATGGAGAACAATTTGTTGAACCCACCAATTTGAAGAGTTATCGCCATGAAAAAGAGTTTGGTTGGGGTGATAAAGTTTCCATACCAAAATCACGATCAAATCAGAGGAAGCATCATAAGTTATCATCGGGCAATGATATTGTGGGTAGCGGTGAAGATGGTGATGCCAAGAGGAGGTCAAGTAGTAGAAGAAAGAACCATTCAAGAGGCTTGCAGATGATTTTTGATGCGGAGCAGCATAGAAACAATGAGGAGGAGATGCTTATAGACGAACTGTTAATTCATTACTGCAAGATACCATCTAGCTACGATGGAGGGAAGTTGAAGAAAAAGGTGCAGGCTCAATCTTCACATCCGGTGCCCACCAGATCTATTTCCCTACAGCACGAACCTGTCACTTCCCAAGAGCCGAAAAAGGCATTTAATCGTTCAAATACTTTCCAGCCAGATAATCAAGCACGGCATGTGCATCCTAAACTACCTGACTATGATGATCTGGCTGAGCGGTTTGCTGCCCTGAAAGGAAGATAAGTGACAAGATCAAACGGAGCCAGGTAAGTATTCATAGTTTGCATGCTCCACTAACATTCGGATGCATGGTTGAGGTTCTGGCTGTTGTGACGTTGCCAACTTCATTTTGTTGTTCTCTAAATTTTAGAAAGAAAAGAATACAGAAGCCGTAGATCTTATAAAGTATGAGATTGTATTCATTCGTGCGTTATTAATTTGGGGTAAGATAGCAACTATTCATGCATAACTCTAACTTGGTGATATTATAAGATTGTAAACATTCATGTGCAACTCTAATTTGGTCATTGTGAAAGATTGTGAACGTATTCATGCATAACTATATTTTGGTGATTGACAACTTTTTATTTTACACATTTATGTACCTAATAGTGACCAATAACGTCTGGCTTGGGGAAATTTCTTTTATTTGCCAAGCATCAGCATGAACCCCATTTGAGGTTATAGGTGGCTGGGTGATCGAGGCTACTTGTCTGTGGGAATGCCTGCAAAGCCAAGCAAGTTTTTTACTTGGCAATAACCAAGAGAATGTTGAAACTATCGCATCAGTTGTCCAATACAAGATATTGGTAGTAGACATCCTATGCTACATATGCATGCATCTTGTAGTAAAGAATAAGAATGTGGGATTGGGGCTTGTCAATGATGGGTTTCAATCATTTAAGTAATCAAGGTAAAAGTACTCAATATGGCTATCCTGCGACAATCAGTTGGCCTAAGATTAATGTTGAAAGATCATTGGATCTTGCCTAAAAGGTTCAGATATTTTGGCAACTTGCAATGTGCAAGTACCAAGAAACCCGGTCTTACAAACACCAACACATATATAAATATATACATATATATTTTTGTATCTTGGTATTTACATAAACACTCAGATACTCGATCCATATAAGTAGTTTCTCAACAAACCCTAAGATTAGAGGCGCCATGTTTCAAGAGTTTGATGGGCAAAATTGGTACTTGTAAATTGAACATTGATTAAACTCTTGAGTCCCTAAGAACTACTTACAAAACTTTTTGGACGTCGAAGTTTGGAGAATAATTCCTCGTGGAAAAATTGACAGAAAAAACAACAGGTTTTGAGCCTAAAAAATTAGAAGCTTCTGAATGAAATAAATGTTTCATGGCAATGTTTCAATACAAACCCCGAAATCCAATAGTTTCAAGCACCATTAGTTCACATAATGGAGGGACATACCTTAAACTTCAAATCATACAAGAAACGATACCAAACATGGGACAGACAAATCTATTATCTATTACCTATCTAAAATTGTGAATGACATGGTAATATTTTTTCATTGTGTTTTTACTTCTTGCCACTAATCTGCCCATTGTAAGGTCAAGATTGAGGGTATTGGCGGAAATGGTGGCAAAAGTTAAGGGGACAAGAATGTGATATTGTGATATCAAATTTCTCACATTATATTTGGTCAATGCATTTCTGCTAGGTTTTCTGAATGTGGACATTGGGAGATGAATAGTCATGTGTGCATTTATGAGTTCGTGCATTTAATTTATTTATTATGATCCATTACTATGCTTTGATGCTTGTTTTGTGAATGGCAGCAAAAAATTGTTTCATCTTCTGTTCTTTTAGTTTGTGTTGTATTACTTTCTAATGCAGTTTCAAATTGTCTTGAAACTTCGTTTGCGTTTGCTGATGTGAAAAAGAAGAAGAAATAGGAATATTATCTCTGATGTTCTGCATCCAAATTTAGAACCAACTGATTCTCTTGATGTGTCGGTAAATTTCGAATCAACTGATTTTAATAATGCGTCAGTCATACAGGGTGTCCACGTAGAAAACTTTTCTGAAAATGCAGATTGATTTGTAGGTGAATATTCCTTCCTTGGTCTCTGTTATGTAGTTGCACTGGGTGTGAGTTTTATTGGTAATGTTTTTTCATTGTGTTTTTACTTCTTTGCCACTAATCTGTCTATTGTAAGGTCAAGATAGAGTGTATTGGCGAAAATGGTGGCAAAAGTTACGGGACAAGAATGTGATATCAAATTTCTCACATTATATTTGGTCAATGCATTTCTGCTTGGTTTTTGAATATGGACATTGGGAGATGAATAGTCATGTGTGCATTTATGACTTCGTGCATTTAATTTATTTACTATGATCCGTTACTATGCTTTGATGCTAGTTTTGTGAATGGCAGCAAAAAACTGTTTCACCTTCTGTTCTTTTAGTTTGTGTTGTATTACTTTCTAATGGAGTTTCAAATTGTCTTGAAACTTCGTTTGCGTTTGCTGATGTGAAAAAGATGAAGAAATAGGTATGTTATCTCTGATGTTCTACATCCAAATTTAGAACCAACTGATTCTCTTGATGTGTCAGTAAATTTCGAATCAACTGATTTTAATAATGCGTCAGTCATACAAGGTGTCCACGTAGAAACCTTTTCTGAAAATGCAGATTGATTTGTAGGTGAATATATTCCTTCCTTGGTCTCTGTTTTGTAGTTGCACTAGTGTGTGAGTTTTATTGGTAATGTTTTTTCATTGTGTTTTTACTTCGTTGCCACTAATCTGTCCATTGTAAGGTCAAGATTGAGTGTATTGGCGGAAATGGTGGCAAAAGTTACGAGACAAGAGTGTGATATCAAATTTCTCACATTATATTTGGTCAATGCATTTCTGCTTGGTTTTCTGAATGTGGACGTTGGGAGATGAATAGTCATGTGTGCATTTATGAGTTCGTGCATTTAATTTATTTATTATGATCCGTTACTATGCTTTGATGCTTGTTTTGCGAATGACAGCAAAAAATTGTTTCACCTTCTGTTCTTTTAGTTTGCGTTGTATTACTTTCTAATGCAGTTTCAAATTGTTTTGAAACTTCGTTTGTGTTTGCTGATGTGAAAAAGAAGAAGAAATAGGTATGTTATCTATGATGTTCTACATCCAAATTTAAAAATCAGCTGATTCTCTTGATGTGTCAGTAAATTTCGAATCAACTGATTTTAATAATACGTCAGTCATACAAGGTGTCCACGTAGAAACCTTTTCTGAAAATGCAGATTGGTTTGTAGGTGAATATATTCCTTCGTTTGTCTCTGTTACGTAATTGCGCTGGGGTGTGAGTTTTATTTCAAGCTATTTTATGCGAAATATAAGAAAAACACCCAGAAAAAATTACGTTCTTTCTCTATTGATAAGTGTAATAGGAGAATGTCAAATGATGATGTAATCATTAGTCTTTATATAGGTGGTCCACTATTTAACTGTCATTCTGATTGTTAGTTATAGTTTGTACTTTATGCTGTTGTTTTTTATTTGCGCCTATTCCCTTTGGCTATATAATCGTGCGGTTTCTGGGAATTTCAAACCCGATTTCCTCCATAAATTCTCCGATCCAAATGGCAGAGAATTCACCAATTCATTTTATACTACACTTTGCGTGTAGAATTTTCACATACTAATGTATGATTAATGTAAACAACAGCATAAAAATACAAACCATAATAAAATTGTTTAGCCATATGAAAAAGCTAACTAACAATCAGAATGACAGTAAAATAATGGACCACCCATATAAAGACATGAGTATCTTTTGAGAACTGCATGTCGGATGCATATGTTGGTAAAAGGTTTGATTAGATTCAATATTCCTTGCATTTCCTTGGCAGTGTTACAGAGTGAACAGATCAACTTGAGTAGATCAAATTGTGCCAAAGCTGCTCAATTTTACATATTTGATGAGTTTGAATTTGTCAAGTCTGCTTGGAAACTCAGAGATCAGTAGTCTGTTGTTTACAAAATTCTATTTCTTTTAAAACCATTGATTTTTTGGTTGAATGTATTTTTTCCTCAGTATAATTTTACCACTCTCCTTATCCATGTCCACCTGACTATTGTGCTCAAGTTGGCTTGATAATAAGCTTCGTTTTCAGCTTGATCATCTTAGAATACTTACTCTTGGCATGTTAGCATGTTATTTCCAATCACTTATTTGTGGGAAGAGGTTGACAGAATATGAAGCTTAACGACAGTCATTACTTAGTGTGCATAAATACGTGGGCTAATAAGAAGCTTAACGACAGTCATTTCCAATTGCTCCCACGTGCATCGCACGTGTTTTTTTATTAGTGTGCATAAATACGTGGGCTAATAATATACTTCCAAAAATAGCAGTACACACTCATTGAAACAATAACAATGCATCTGTCATCTCACTGTCCCATCCAAATTGCATTTCCAGCATTAGCATTATTGTCCGTCCAGTCCGAGTTTTGAAGATAGCCAGGCACAAATTTCATCCATTTCTTCCGGGATAGTGTAGTGACCAAGCCTGTCAAATGCAATAATTAGTACTTAATTGATTGCAAAGTTGCCAACACCATAGCTTCTTAACAAGAATTACGTACCCAGGATATGATTTAAACATCACATTTTGAAATCCAGAAGAAGACAACTTCTCTGACGACTTCTCACCAAATTTATGAGAAACTACATCATCTCCTGCATTATTGTTAACCAAGAATATAACAGCGTACATAGTACAGTGTAAATATGAGAAGTACATGAAAAAACACTCAAATATTTTTTCTTTGAGTCATAAAGTAGCCAAAAAGAAAACCCATTCGTTCACCAAAAGTATAAGAATGTAACCCAGCAGCCAAGCAATTATATTAAGTTGCATGTATTGGTGAAACCAGGATGGTTTTCAAGTATCGTTGCACCTCATGGGATCATTTGAAATGACTGTTATGCACACCCACAAATCATGCACCCTCACACATGTTTCGAATGCTTGTTAGAAATGGAAAGCATAAAACACCCTTTACCTTGTCAATCATGAAAGTATCGGACATTCCTACATACAAGCAGAGCCTTATGTGTTTCACGAAAAATGTGTTCTATAAAACTCATACAATGAATCTATTGTGCCCACTGCCCAGTGTAGCCCCCATCCTTGGATGGGGTGGGGCGCACCTTTAGGTCGGGTCCACCCCACCCAAGGGTGAGGACCGCACCGGAGAGGATCTACCCTTGCAGTATAGTAAAAACTCCTTAATAAGCTGTCAAGGCTGACTATCCTTGCAACTTTGGCTGCGAGCAGATTCTTGGTAACCAGTTACCAAATTGGCAAGGTAAAGTAACCAACCTGCTAAATGGAACTGGTCCCATCGGTAGGAATCTGGATTGGAAACGGTTCTGCTTTATTTGAAAATGGAACCTATTCAAACCAGTTAGGTAACATGCCTAGCCAGTAATAATTAATATAGAATCCTAAAACCAATGGCATTCCCAACCCCACCCCCAATCCGAACCAACAATTCCTCACAGGACTCCAAGACTGTTGTTTCTTCCCTGTTTCCTCTCATGGATCATCATCATCCCCATTTTTCACGTCTCACTTGAGTGGGAAAGATACCCACATCAACACACCGAAATGACAAAGGCAACGGCACAGGGTGAATCTTCTGCTGGGCAGAAAGACAGTAAAGCCATCTATCTACTATGGCATCATAACATATGGTTTTACTATGGAAAAGGGATTTAGGGCAAGAAAATTCCTGGCGCTATCAGATTAACCAGGTTTTCAGTAATCACTACTTGGTAGTTAACCAGTTGACTGAAATTCCACTCTCATTTTCCCCCAGGATTGGGTTATACTTTGAATTTGTGTAGAATATGAATGAAGGGTATAACCTTCAATGCATGATCATAATTGATGATGCCATCTTTCTGAGGTTTTAGGAAGGGTTGCTTACCTTTCTCTGAAATTTGAGGGATATTGATTACTATTTTGAACTAGAAGCTTGTTCGCTATTTATTAAAAAGTAGGACTTATTTTCGTGCTTATCAGAAACTGAAGGATTAAAAGTATGAAGAAAGCCTTCAAAAGTTGACAGTGACTGGTATTTCATTTACGCTAGTTATCGAGCAGATGGGAAAGCGAAAACGGATATTAAAGTGTCTGGTAAAACAACTATCCTTAGTTCATACCTCTTCCATGACAAAGCAAAATAGGCAATAAGGCAGCACGCCCTGCAGCCTTTTCCACACCTTCAATTTTATTACTCAGGTTCCTGGAAAAAATATTCATAGACTATGTTTATGTCAGATGCATCTAAAGAGAGCCATTTTGAAGAACTGTCAAGAGTCATACTTCGCACAGGGAAGCCAGCCACTTAATCCAACAACTGCACTCAAATTGGCTGAGTACTGGTTGCCATTACCATATTTCCCATGAGCAAAGCAAGTTGCAGAGTAGAGAGAGGTCGCTGCACCCATACTAAAGCCTCCAACACCCAGCTTGACTTTAACAAAAAGCAATGATTACAACAATATGATCGCTAAATTGTAATCTCAACTGAAAAGTTCATGACATCATAAATAAACAATGATTCAAGTAAATTGCGGATAAAACTCATTTTTCTATGGCCATTTTGTTGCCATAAAATGTGATCTCCGAACTTAATTTCCCTAAGGTTATTTCAACCACACAATGATGTTTCAAAAATTACACAAAAAAATTAAAAAACCCTCCACAATTAATTAAAACAATTAAAAGTGACAATGTGACCACACTTGACAAATACATGCAACCTCCAGGCACATACCTACATGAGAATATAAATAACCAAAACATATAGATATTGCACAAAATATACTGAGAATAATTCAAAAGAAACAAGCATAAGGAGAGTCCTTATAACTATAAGCCCAAAAATTCAAGGACTGGAACTTGCAGTGACAAGAATAGGAGGAAATGCTGAACCAGAACAGCTTCTGGAAGGAAGTTGTACAGTTTGCAAGTATAAAGAAAGAATCATGTAGGGAGAACTAAACCATATCTCCAGTTGCTCTAAGATGTCTTTCAATAACAGGACATCCAAGTAATAGACTGGGAAATAATATTAACAATCATTTATTCTTAAAAGTCGTGAACACTAAATTCAACATATGTTTTGGATGATTGAAACCTTAACTGATTTTAAAAATCCTTTCAAAAATTTTCCAGTGTAAGTGGGTTCAATCATATATGAACAAGCTATAAACTAAACAATCTGCCTAACCAATTAGCCCAGCACGGTACTGTTTGTTTCCTAGAACTTAGATCCTGATTCGAAATTTCGAAGCATAAGTAGTGTGTTTAAAATCAAAATGAAAAAAACAGACGTGGCATAAATTTACTAATATAAATACACAAAAATGACACAAAAATGACGTCGGAATAAGCATAGTGTCAATACAAATATACAATGACTAGGCACGTAACAGAATGAGATTGAGAAACTAATTCTGTACTTCTAATATTATGCACTGTCCGAAGCCTTTGCTTTTTGTTTTTTTTGCAGGATTAAACGGTTTTCACAGAAAATACAAAAACACAGAAATTACAATACCATAAAAAATCATGGTAGAAAACTCACTGTTAGGGGGCTCATTAGCCAATAAGCTCGCAACATATGCAGCTGAAGCATCCAAACCCTCCATGTCATCAATAGCATTTTCGGAAAGGTCATTTACGTCAAACCCTATAAGGGAACACAGCTTCCAGCAATTAAAATCCATAAATCTGACCAGGCACATGATAAAGAAAGAAAAATCACAAGGGTATGGCAGCAAATGAAAGAACATAATTTTGGTTTTGAATCTAAGTTTTTCATCATAACGAGTTTCGGTGATGATCTAGTTTGATGTTAATATGTTATATTAACTGCAATCCAATAGATTGATTAAATGCATGCTTGTGAGTTAGTATATTATCTCCTCCTTCCAAGGGTCATTATCATTGAAAGACAACCGCTACCGCTTCGATTTAGACTTAGGGTGGACAACTTGTGAGAACTGTTTTGGCCACTGTGGGGCACAAGATAAATAAGGCGAAGATTAAGATAAATAAGGAATACTCTAAATAAAATAAAAAATCCAAGCTCCCGGTATTTGCTGGGGAGCTTGGACAACTATCTTATAAATATCGTAACTTAATTTAGCAGTTGGGAACATATGCGAGGACAATTTAATGTTTTGGAGCCCAGTTTAGGATTTGTAACTCAAGTCCTAGAAAGAGCAGTGTCATGTTTCCTGACTAAAGTTCAACTCCAGCAGAGAGTTTGTGCACAATAAAAACGCGGAAATGTATAACTTACGTTATACGGCGGTCAAAATTTAAATTATTACATCTAATCATAGTTTAACACTATTCATCATAGGATGTGATGCCTAAAGACCTAGAATTGAATTTTAAACTTGTTCAAGGTTTGGCTTCTACCTTAAACCAAGTACCAACATCTTTTCCCACACAAAACCTTTGTGGCTCAAACAAAAAACTAAATACTGGAAAATCAATTGTTGGGTATGCCACTAGCGGCCATCCTTAAGCAGAATGATATTTTATAATCTTCATAGGAAAATCAATTGTTGTACCACTAGTTTAATTGGTATGCCACTAGCAATCATACCTAAGCAGAATAATATTTTATAAATCTTCATAACCAGAGTATTTAAATACAGTACGCTTTTTCTTCTGGGAAGTAACTTTGCAATTTAAAAGAAATTAAAATAATTTCACACAGGTAACACTTTTGACAGATTATTAGTTTACCGTATTTTAGGTCCATCCACAAAGTCCTGACTCTATCAAGTTTAATGGCTCATATAATATTGAAGAACAAACTAGATAATGTCCAAGCAAAAAACCGATCTTCAATTGCTTACACCATGATATTATCTCTAAATTGTGCATCGCAAAAATAATCAATTCTGTAGTGATATAAACAAACTTACAAGCAGTTGACGGAAAACCACCAAATAAAGCTATTGGCTGTTGAGGAGCAGTTGGGCAGATCCACTTTATCTGCATGTAGATTTAAATCATCACAAAATGCTTATCTATAAGGGGAATTGAAAAAAGAATGTTGACAATGACAAACTTAAAAGCAATAATATCTGAACAATGATTAGACTTGCGTAGTTCAAATGTAACCATTAAAAATAGATTAGCATTACATTTGGAAGCGGAAGGGTCTCCAAGAGAGTAGACCAGCTGCAACAAAACATGAAGCTGATGAGGATAAAATTCAGATAAATCTTAGGAAATGGTGGTCTTAATCCACTAAATTCGCTTATTGCTCTCATGTGGCATCAAGCAACTGAGACAAAGATGCAAAGCAATTACCAAACGATCAATTTAGCAAGGCACAAGACATAACACTCATTGTTAATCACTGTATAGGTTTCATCACATTCAATTTTCAAAAAGATTTTGGCACAATCTGGAGGTCTGGCTATCTTTTTCCCCCTTGCAAATCAGACATCACTCATCTTTAAACCAAAAGAGAGAAGCACTGTGTCACATTTATAAGAAATTTATGACATTAAAAAGAAACTGGTTTAATATGGAGGAAAGGATACTTTTTTCCTTCTTTAAAATCAGAGAACTGTTCTCATCTGATTAAAATCAAAGACAGCCAGCAATGCTTCTTTCAAAAATTCTGACATCATAATTGAACATGAGAACACCACTCCCCATGGAAACTTCGCTGAACAACAAAATTAGAAAAAAAGAATGACTTTAAGATGCCCTCATTGATTATATTAATGTCGTATCTTCTTGCATATACATATCAGTACATATCTTGTACTTCTCTGAAAAATGTCACCCATTTAAGCAATCCAAGTGTAGACTGCCTTCAGAGGTAGTAATCATATAATGAGCTGTACAATTTTCAATGTTATCAATATTGTTAGAACAAAGTACACATAAATGTAACCTATTTCTTTTAACCAGAAGCGTAAATAAGAAACAAAAATTCAATAAAAGGTAGTGACTACAATTGATAGATTTATTGATTCGCAAAGGGATAACCATAAATTACCTATTGCCGTTGTCCCCAAGGCCATGTAGCCAGACAATAGTAGCCTGGTGTTTGCCTTTTGGCCTCACTACATACGTTCGTCCAAACTCAAACGTTCTCCTAACAGCTCTACCAGCTGTAGCTGCATTGAATTAACCGTAAGCTAGCCAGATATAGAAAACAACAACCCTCATAGGCACCAAATCTAAGCATAAATCCATTTGGGAAAAGTATTTTGATCTTTTAGAAAGAGAAGATGCAAAACAAAATGAAAGATCAAGAGTACTTTAAAAATTTACAGGTTAACAGGTTTATTCAGTTACCAACTGAAGCTGAGAAGTAAAAGATTCAAGAAATAGTTTCAACTTTTTATAAGTTGAAGCTGGTAAAACCAATCTCATGACCAAAACAATGAAATGCAATTAGTTTTCACGAAACTACAAATGAACTGTATTCCATGCCCTCTTTACTTCCTCCGGATCTTTAAAAGATACAGATAGGAGGTAAAACACCATCTTAAGGGTTCCAAACTAGAAAGAATCATAATAATCCAAAGTTTCATAAGAGCCAGAAACATTATTGGAACAAAAAGGAAAAGAATAAAAACGCAAAAGCGGGTATTTTCCACATGCCTATCTTGGGTTCATATCAGAATTTGTTAGATTATCTAAGTATTTAACAATAAGTGGATATTTTTTATTAAGTTCGAGGGTAATACAATAATATAATTATTTTGGTGAGTGGTCAAAATAAAGAATTATGATTGTACAATGACTACATGTGAATGTGAAAGTTGAATGAAAATATATACTTTCAATTAAAAAATTCAAAAACATTGAAGCTATGTTTTCTTACGTGTCTCCAAAACGAAAACATTCCCATAAACCGGAAACAAACATAATCTTTCTTTTTTTAAAATAAAAGTTCCATCCGTTTTAATGTTAAATTTAATTTCATGACCAAATCACCCTCACCTAATGTTTACTAATGATACTTCTATAGTTGGGTTTGGATGATGCTCTCTTAATGATAAGTCAACCATTGTATATGAGAATATTCATGTCCAATTGAAAATATAGTTATGAATAAATTAAACATTCAAAAAACAACAATAGTAATTAGTTAAACTATAAAGCTTTTATAAACATAAATACATAAACCTCGCATTTTAGACTGAAAATTCTTGTCTTAAAAAGGCACAAAAGTTTCTATAAATTATATGGTAAAATTCTCAAAGTGTGTCAGAAAAAAATAAAGGGTATTTCGGTCGGTAACATCAATTTACGAGTTAAGACTTAATGGATGGCACCCAATAGTTTGGCACAGTGCAAAACAACCAAAAAGTAATTAACACTAACCAGAACCAATGGAAGGGCCAGCAAAATTCATTGTCCTTCCAAAAAATAAAACTGCAACTTATCTGCAAACACAATACGCCCAGCTTCAAATGAACATAATCAAAACACAATCAACAATAAATCTTTTTAGTGATTGGAGTCCTATATATTCATTTGATTCAGACTCAACAAATAAGATGCAAAAACCAAACTGTAGCATACAAGGTTATGATTATTGAGAATCCAATCCCTAGTTTGAGCAAAGATGACAATAAAAAACGAAAAAATTTATACCGCAAAATTAATTTAGCAGTACATGTTAAATAATCATGTTAATCAATGCAATTGGAGATTTGATTGACAAAAAATAGCTGTGATGGATTACTAATTTACCTGGAAAACGGGAGTTTCGATGATGATAATGGAGATGGGCGAATCAGAATGCAAAAAAGATTAAAAAATTGAGAGTACAAAGGGCAGTGGGATCTGCTTCCGTCTCTGTTCGCGACAGATTGGGAAAAAGGGATTATCTTTTCAGCTGTTTTTAGGAGCACTCCTACATTTATTTATTTATTTGTACTAATAAATAAATATTTTTTTAAAATTTTAATTAATTTTGTTTAATAAATAATTAGTATGTACAACGAGTATTTATAAAAATGTAAATCTATAATTACTCGAATAAATTTGAATAAAGTAAATTAATTACTTATACCTAAATTTAATATTAAAATATATTAAGAAAGTCATTAATTGGTTTTTAATGGAATAAAAAATTGTTTTAAAAAATAGTAGAGAACATTCTAATAATTTCTCAATAGAAAATATACACACAACCTCTTATTAGCGAAAGGAATATTTATGCTGATGGCTTGTAGTCATCTGACACCGATCGTAATTACGATTCGAAGATCTCGTATTCGAGTCTCCATCCCACTATCCCAAATCTCCCACAAAGAGTTGTAATAACTGCTAAAAAAAGAAAAAGAAAGGAATATTCGTATTGTAAAATTTAGTAAATGGGGTATGAATTCACGTAGATTTACATTTGGCATCCAACCTCTTCCAAAATATTTTTACGAGACTGAAATATCTATATCGGAGTGTAATAATTGTCCATATTTGGAGAGCGATCAAACTATGCCATTTGGGTTGCTGTACGGATTAAAAAGATTTGAGTTGCAATATTATTATCAGCTATAGCTTTTGGTAAAACAACAAGCATTTGATCATACAATTGATATCAGAACCAATGTCAATTGTTCCATTTTCATAGACTGTAAGGAGTGCAATTAATCGGAGTGAGATTGTTCGAGTGCAATATTGTCCATACTTGGAGAACTATCGAAGCGTATTGCTTAGACTATTCTATGATTTAAAAGATTTGAGTTGCACCATTATCATCAGATGTAGTTTTTGATATATATGTTTTTTATCATCTCTAGTCTACTATTTCTTATTTAAAGTTATTTTTTAGTTTGTTAATTGATGTCATATGACATATTGACCTTCTCGGGTAAAATCCCCTCAGTAACCGAATCGTCATGTATCGAACAGAGTGGCACCGAACAGGATGAATATCGAGCACATGGAAGCCGAACAGCTGTTAAACCCTCCTCGGGATTCTGGTCAAAGAATAGCGGAAGACCCGGTGGTAACCAACAAATTAACCGACGAGGGTAAATGTGCATTAATAGGGGGCGGATTTTTCGGACATACTCGCCGCATTACCGCCATGATCAAAGGAGACAGGTTTCTAAACTTTCCCGCCAAGTAAACTCAAGAATCGAGCCTGTAAAAACTCATTGAAAGTATCATTTAGGGGGTTGGACTTTTTATGCATAAAAGACTCCGAAGAGAGCATACTTATTCTGCTCGATCGTCTCTATTATTTTTTAGATATTCTTGTGTAATAATTCTATAGTCATAGATTGTGTCAAAAGTCATGTAACAAATTAAGATTGTGATAGTACAAATTATGCTGGACTAGGTCCCGTGGTTTTTCCTTCACTTCGAGGGTTTCCACGTAAAAAAATTGGTGTCTTTCCTTTATTTTTCATAAACACTTAATTCTACCAAATACGTAAAAATAACGGATCACATCATTGGCGCCGTCTGTGGGAAAATCAGAGCAAAGACGTTGAAGTAAGAAGATTTTAGCAAGAATCCAATGCGAGATGGCTAGAAGTAAGGGTCGAGGGCAAGCTTCGAGGAGGAATACATGGTAACAGAGAGAGACGTTGAAGCCAATCCCGAGAAAATCCGAGCAATTCAGGAGATGAATCCTCCTAGGACATTGAACGAAGTGCAAGGGTTGGCAAGAAGAATATCGGCGCTTAGTCGATTCATATCGCGATCGGCTGACATGAGTTTGCCTTTCTTTAAGGCATTGAGGCAGGGAGTGCGTTTGTAACCGAGGAATTAATCAGTTCAGTATTAATTAGAGAGAGGTCAGTACAACAGCATCCGGTGTATTATGTCAGCCGAGCTTTACAAGGGGCCGAACAGAGATACCCTGAAATCAAGAAATTGACATTAGCCCTAGTCACCACTGCGAGAAGGCTTCGGCCATACTTTTTATCTCTCCCATCATGGTGGTGACAAATACTCCTTTGGGAAAGCTCTTGTCTAAAGCAGAAATTTCAGGCGAATGGTGAAATGGGCCACCGAGTTAAGTGAATTTGATATTACTTATCAGCCTCGAACTACCATCAAAGCTCAAGCCTTGTCAGATTTCTTGGTGGAGGTGACTCATACTCCTGAAGAGAAGGAGTGTAATTTGTTTGTGGATGGGTCATCCACTCAACTGGGAAGTGGTGCGGGAGTTGTACTCATCAGTCCCGAAGGAGAAGAAATTAAAGTAGCTATCCAGTTCGGTTTTCATTCCTCAAATAATGAAGCTGAATTTGAAGCTCTTATCTCAGGTTTTCGAGTAGCGTTGGATGCTGGAGCTCGGAAGATAAAATCATTTATGGACTCAATGCTGGTTGTTTAACAGGTGAATGGGATGTATAAAGTAAAAGAAGAAAAATTGAAAAAGTATGTGGAGGATGCTCGGGCGTTAATGACTCAATTCCAAGAGGTGGAATTGAAGCAGATTCCGAGGGAAGAAAATGATCGAGCCGACGAACTTGCAAAATTGGCTAGTTCAATTCACGAGTGGAAGAACAGAAATGTACTAGTGCAAGATCTTTTATCTCCTCCCATATAGCTGTCAACAGCATAATGAATCCGGAACCGTGCATTGCGTATGATTGGCGAGAAAATATTATTAAGTTCTTGAAGACAAAGGTTTTGCCATCTGATCCGAAAGAGACTGCGCGGGTGAAGAGAATGGAGAATCGTTTTGTGTTGGCAGAAGGCAAGTTGTTCAAAAAAAGATTCTCAACTCCTTTTTTGCAATGTACTTCAATACAAGAGGGAGAACACTTGTTGAAGGAGATTCATGAAGGATGTTGTGGAAATCATCCGGGAACCAATATGTTGTATAAGAAGGCTCTTCAAGCTGGATACTACTGGCCCACAATGAAGGAGGATGCCGAAGAAGTTGTGAAAAAATGCAATAATTGCCAGAAACATGCAAATTTATCTCATGTGCCTGCAAAGGTCATTAACAACAGTATCATTTCTTGCCCCTTCGACCAGTGGGGGATGGACATTGTGGGACCTTTCCCTCCCGCGGCCGGACAAAGGAAGTCTCTTCTAATAATGGAAGACAATTTCAGGGTGGAAAAATACAAGAATGGTGCAAGGATATGAAAATCAAGCAAGTATTCACATCAGTAGCTTACCCGCAAGCAAATGGGCAAGCCGAAGTGATTAATCGAATTCTACTGCATGGAATTAAGACGAGATTGGAAGGAGCTCGACGGGCATGGGTAAACAAATTACCTGGTGTCTTGTGGGCATATCGAACAACTCCCCTAGTATCTACAAGGGAAACTCCGTACAGTCTAGTGTATGGTTCAGAGGCCCTTGTCCCAGCAGAAATTGGAGTTGAATCTCTCCGAGTACAATGTTATAACCCTGAGCAGAATAACGATATAAGGAAGCGAGAGTTAGATGTGATTGATCTTTTGAGAGAACGAGTTGTGGCAAGAACTGAGATATATAATGTGAGGATTACCAATGCCTATAACCGGAGGGTTCGCCCAAGAGCATTTCAGATCGGAGACCTGGTATTACGAAGAACAAATCCTACTGGCGAAGTGAAGAAACTAGCACCCAAGTGGGAAAGTCCTTATAAAGTCAGAGAGGTGGTCGAGAGAGGATCATACAGACTGGAAGACCAGGAAGGTCGGGAGTTGGTAAGACCTTGGAACATTCATAATTTAAAGAAATATTTCGTGTAATGTTTCATTATTGTTTTTGTCTATTAATTTATTCTCAATAAAAGGAAGTTATTTTCAAGACTTTGTTTGATTTACTCGTGGGATCGGGATGTTTGGTCAACGTTTAAACATAAAATTGCCTAAGTGTTGGTGCTCGGGGTAGCGAGCTTGTTCGGAATTTTAATGATTTACTCGTGGGATCGGGATGTTTGGTCCACGTTTAAACATAAAATTGCCTAAGTGTTGGTGCTCGGGGTAGCGAGCTTGTTCGGAATTTTAATGATTTACTCGTGGGATAGGGATGTTTGGTCCACTTTTAAACATAAAATTGCCTACGTGTTGGTGCTTGGGGTAGCGAGCTTGTTCGAAATTTTAATGATTTACTCATGGGATAGGGATGTTTGGTCCACTTTTAAACATAAAATTGCCTACGTGTTGGTGCTCGGGGTAGCGAGCTTGTTCGGAATTTTAATGATTTACTCGTGGGATAGGGATGTTTGGTCCACATTTAAACATAAAATTTCCTAAGTGTTGGTGCTCGGGGTAGCGATCTTGTTCGGAATTTTAACGATTTACTCGTGGGATCGGGATGTTTGGTCCACGTTTAAACATAAAATTGCCTAAGTGTTGGTGCTCGTGGTAGCGAGCTTGTTCGGAATTTTAATGATTTACTCGTGGGATCGGGATGTTTGGTCCACTTTTAAACATAAAATTGCCTAAGTGTTGGCGATCGGGGTAGCGAGCTTGTTCGGAATTTTAATGATTTACTCGTGGGATCGGGATGTTTGGTCCACGTTTAAACATAAAATTGTCTAAGTGTTGGTTCTCGGGGTAGCGAGCTTGTTCGGAATTTTAATGATTTACTCGTGGGATAGGGATGTTTGGTCCACATTTAAACATAAAATTGCCTAAGTGTTGGTGCTCGGGGTAGCGAGCTTGTTCGGAATTTTAATGATTTACTCGTGGGATCGGGATGTTTGGTCCACTTTTAAACATAAAATTGCCTAAGTGTTGGTGCTCGGGGTAGCGAGCAGGTTCCCAATTTTAATGATTTACTCGTGGGATCGGGATGTTTGGTCCACGTTTAAACATAAAATTGTCTAAGTGTTGGTTCTCGGGGTAGCGAGCTTGTTCGGAATTTTAATGATTTACTCGTGGGATCGGGATGTTTGGTCGACATTTAAACATAAAATTACCTAAGTGTGGGTGCTCGGGGTAGCGAGCTTGTTCGGTGCTAGGGGTACTCGTGGGATCGGGATGGTGAATCCATTTTCCAAACTTGAATTTATACAAGTATTAGGGATTAGGATTTTTGAACAGCACGAGGAATAAAGCCATTTGTTATTCAACCAAAGAAATATTAGATCAAAGTAAAAACAAGAGAAGGAAAATAACATCCCTAATCTATGGCTGAAAGAATTCCTCAGGAAGGCTCTCAAGAGCAGCTTCAACATCAAGAAAATCCTTCGGAATTCCTTCAGGAGGGTAGCCCTTTGCCTCAAATTGGCGGACACAGGCCTCAAACCCGTGATCAAAGAATTTTGTGGCGCGGTCCTCCACCATGTCGCCGAATGCCGAGGACTTCAAAAATTCAGCATTCTTGGCAAGCCAAAACTCCTCCACCCGAACATCCAGCGAAGATTTCTCTTGGGCAAGTTGTTCGGAAATGGATTTGTACTACTACGATAAAGTCTTATTGACCTCATCCACTTCAGCCGACCTCTTGCGCTCTCTCTCAAGGGTCGTCTGCGCCTCATCCCGAGCGGTCATCATTGCAGAATGCTGATCTTCCAGTAGCTTTATGGACTTCTTCAAATCATCGCCCATATTTTCAATTTGCTTAATTTGCTTCTGTTGATCGGCATCTACTGATCGAACCGAATGGATTCGGGCGGGAAGTTCACCCGCCATCATGTGGGCCTGCATAAGAACGCAAGAAGTGAGTATACCGAAGATAAAGACTTAGAAAATTATCAATAAAGAATAGTTACCTGGGTGAAGGAAGTGAGAATTCATTCACTAAATTGCTGAAGGCCAACTCCCCGAGATATTTACAGTCGGCGGGGTTAGGATAGTGCCATAAGATGGATTGGGAGGTCTTGGGGTCGGGTTTCTTCAGGAGAGGAATATTGGGAGAATAGGTCCAGGGTGGTATGTGGTATCTCGAGGTGGGCCGAGAAGCGCTCGGACCACCAGGAGCAGGTTGAGAAGAAGCTCGGGGTTCAGGGGGAATGAGAGAAGAAGATGTTTTCTTAAGGGGAGGGGTTTTCAAGGAAGAACCCTGGCCCTCGGGAATGACCCTTTTTCGACGCTGAAGAGCCATGGCCCCCTCAGGAGAAGCCCTATCGTCGGATGGAGAGGTAGGTTCAATAGACGAGGGAGGGGCATGACCAACAGTAGCTGCGGAAGACTGGCCTTTATGATGTTTGTCCTTCAGTTTCACGGCCATCCTAGCTTTCATCATTTTTGTTTCTGAAAAAGTAAAGCGAATGTTAGTCCAAGCATAACAAGCTGAATGTACGAACAAATGAGAATGCTCAGAAGCACTCACGGAGGGCATTTTCAAGGATGCACCCTTCGGGCTCAGCTGGAACAAGTATAGCAGTCCGTCGTCAATCAGCTCCACTAGGTTAAAGCACTGATCGCCAAGCTTACGACGAAGAGAGAAATACGGTTCCTCCTCAAGGTAACCCTTGATTGATTTGCCCCTCGGGGGATTTTCCCTCCACTTCATGGGGCAATCTCAAGGCTGTAGTGGACGAGCAAAAAAGAATGAGTTTATCAAATTTTTTATCGACGAGGGGTAATTCTTGAGGAAGCCAACCCCTGTCCGAGAAGAAAAATAAAAAAGCCCAATCTCTTTCTTATTTAATTGATAAAAGCAATGAAAGAGTTCATGAGTAGGAGTAAAGCCCAAAAAGGAGAGAACTATGAAGTAGCCTACCAACAATCTATAACTGTTGGGGAACAGTTGACTGAGATAAACAGAGAAATAGGAGGCTACTTCGACAAAAAAGGGAGGAATAGGAAAGCGAAGACCTCCTCGGAGCTGGTCTATGTAAAAAGGAAAATAGCCCTTAGGGGGCAAGTGGGGACGAGATCCTGAAGGAGGAGCAATAATAGAAGTACCCTCAGAAATCTCCCACTTAGCTCGAATGTTAGTCAGGTGCTGATTGGATTTAACCTCGGATTCAAAAATTTCAAACCAAGGAACGCGAGCCTTCACTAAATGTCGCTCTGTAGCAATTCGCTGCTCGTCTCTACGAGCAGCTGAAGCTGCGGAAGAGCTTAGTGTCTCTTCGCTATCAGAGGAGGAGGATGGTCGAGGAGAGGGACTAATAGCATCCTCCTCATTAAACATGTCTAGGGCCTGCAACGAGGAGTCAGCTGAAGAGGAAGCCATACTTAATAGATAGAAGCTGGAAGTTATTGAAGACAAGTTGCTCGGACGTCTAGTGCTAGCTCGGAAGCAGAATGCAGTAAAGTGAGATAAATGACAAGAATGGAGGAATATTTATAGATGGGACCACGTTAACAGTCATTCAATCTACGCCGTCCAAAATAATTGAATGGACGGTTATAAATGTACCTCAGGAAACGAAACGTCGCTCGGCATTTGAAATTTTTTGAGCGGGAAAAAAGAGCGGCAAAAATCCCCGAACAGGTCAAGATTATGATTTTACCCGAAGATAATAAAACAAGACTTCAATGATCTCGTCTTGCCTTACTTTAGGGGGGTGAGGTGATGTCATATGACATATTGACCTTCTCAGGTAAAATCCCCTCAGTAACTGAACCGTCATATACCGAACAGAGTGGCACCGAACAGGATGAATACCGAGCACATGGTAGCCGAACAGCTGTTAAACCCTCCTCGGGATTCTGGTCAAAGAATAGCGGAAGACTACCGGCGAGGGTAAATGTGCATTAGTGGGGGCGGATTTTTCGGACATACTCGCCGCATTACAGCCATGATCAAAGGAGACGGGTTTCTAAACTTTTCCGCCAAGTAAACTCAAGAATCGAGCCTATAAAAACTCACTGAAAGTATCATTTAGGTGGTTGGACTTTTTATGCATAAAAGACTCCGAAGAGAGCATACTTATTCTGTTCGGTCGTCTCTATTATTTTTTAGATATTCTTGTGTAATAATTCTATAGTCATAGATTGTGTCAAAAGTCATGTAACAAATCAAGATTGTGATAGTACAAATTATACTGGACTAGGTCCCGTGGTTTTTCCTTCACTTCAAGGCTTTCCACGTAAACATTTTGGTGTCTTTCCTTTATTTTTCATAAACACTTAATTCTATCAAATACGTAAAAATAACGGATCACATCATTAATAATAAGTTTTGTATGAATAAATAAGGTTAATTTAAAATAATATTGTTGATAAAAAATAAAATTACAATAATAAGCTGTGTTTTTTAATGAAATAAGGTGAAACTCACTGGCCGGATGCGTTTTAAAAAGCGCACCCGGTATATGCTTCTTAAGAAACGCACTCTTGAAGTGCGTTTATTACTTTTTAAAAATAAAAAAAAAGTGACAGACCCATTAATGGGTTTGTCAGTTGATTTGACAACCGAGTGCGAAAAAGCACGCGGTTGCAGTAGTGGGTCAACAGACCCACTAAAAAATATATTTGAACTTTTCGTTTTTTCTTCTTTAAAAGGCAACATTCACTACACATAATATCATTCCTATTTTGCTTGCTCAGTCTATCTGAACCAGACGAGTCAGAACTTAACGTCCATATTGATGATGATAACGATGAAGATGTAGCAATTGATGTCATGTTGGAGACCATTTCCCAACAGAATGAGGGGCCATCATCTTTACATGTGGAACAAACTGAAGCAACAATAACCCACACGATCCAACCTGAGCGCCACCATTTTCCAGTTCTTCCATACTTCTCAACAACATTTCCGGAGGTACCTGTTGATTATGTTGATATTCCGACTGGTGTCTGGGGAAAATTATATGATCATGTGAAGGGAAATTTGGAGTTGGGTATGTTGTTTAAAAGTAAATCACATTTGCAGTCAGCAGTGATGGACTTTTCAATACGGGTGGCTAGACGAGAGTATCGCGTCTTTGAGAGCACCCCCAAATTATGGAAAGTTGTTTGTAATCATAATTCTCTAGTGACGTCATGTGATTGGATGGTAAGAGGGATATTTAAAGAGAAAATGAATGTGTTTAAAATTACAAAGTATGGTGGAGATCATACGTGCCTAATGAATGAGTTGTCTATTGACCATCATAACTTGAGCAGGAATGTGATTGCCAGTTTGTTGATTGGGTTTGTTTGGAAGGATCCTGCTTAGGAGGTTAAATTCGTTTAAGAGACGGTGAAAGGAAAATATGGGTTCGAAATATCATATCATAAGGCTTGGCATGGTTTGAAAGCTGCTAGGGAGCAAGTATACGGCACTTGGGAGAGCTCAGTGTCACAATTGCCGAGGTATATGTCTGCCCTTAAGCAACACAACGAGGACACCATTATTGAGTGGGATCATATTGACACAAACGTACCAAATCGAAAGATCATCAAATATGTATTCTGGGCATTCTGGCCATGCATCCAGGGGTTTCAACATTGTCGAAAGGTGATAAGTGTTGATGGAACACATTTGTATACGAAGTATAAGCACAAGTTGTTGATTGCAGTCGGAATTGACGCTAATCAACAAGTTCTACCTTTGGCTTTTGCGATTGTGGATGAGGAGACATTGATGTCTTGGAGATGGTTTCTTCAGATGCTGGCCAGACACATAATTCGTGAGACATCTGGGATTTGTCTAATTTCTGATAGGCACCAAGGTCTTCTTCGTGCTGTTCAATGTGTGCCTGAATTTATGCCCCCACGAGGCGTACATCGTTTCTGTCTGAGGCACGTGTGCTCTAATTTCAATAAACAATTCAAAAATGTGATGTTGAAGGAGATGTGCTGGAAAGCAGGTATGACATATCAAATTGGGAAGTTCAATCGATTTATGGAACACATCAAAAATATTAATGAGGGGGCTTTCAATTATCTTAGTGATATTGATCAAACTCAATGGACTTTGGCACACGATGGAGGATGACGTTGTGGCATTATGACAACTAACCTGTCTGAGGCGTATAATGGAGTACTTAAAGGTGCACGTCGCCTTCCAGTGACAACCATTATACAATTGAGTTTTGGTCGAACTGTTCAAAGTTTCATGGAACGCCAGATGAAGTGCCAACAGATGATACAAAATAATCAGGGATGGACAACATTTGCATATCAGAAGTTTATCCGTTGGCAACACGAATCATTGCAACATGTTGTCCAGAAGTATGATTATACACAACAAACTGCTTCAGTGATAACGGTTGTCCGAGCTGGAGTCGGGAGCACTACGCATGTTGTCAAACTTAGAGCCAAGACGTGTTCTTGTGGAAAATGGACACAATTTGGTATCCCATGCTCACATGCTATACATGCTTGTCGATATTTTGGCATCAATGCATCGAGTATAGTTAGTGCTTATTACAAATTGGATTCTTACTCGGCTACATATCAAGGGACCTTCGAGCCTTTGTTCTCAGAAGAATATTGGAGGCTCCCATCATTTGACTTATTCCATAACCCTTTGTTGAGAGCTCAAACACGTCCTGGGAGGTATCAGACATCTCGTATTCCTAATGAAATGGACTGGCCACAAACTCGGGGGAGACAGCAGGCACGAAGAGTTCAAGAACAGGCATCAAGTTCCCGACAACGATGTTAATCAATATGTGTCGTCCATTTTATAAATATACATATTGCAGGTTTTAACTTTCAATTGACATATTTCTTTATTTTGTAAATATACATATTTATTTATTTTGTAAATATCCATATTGTAGGATGGATACACAGAGTATGTACGACCCACTTGACTGTAGTGTGCTCAATAAGCAATCTGTACACCACTCCGAAGATGTATTTAATGGAGATATTGACAATACTCTGACCGTGAGGCGTGGGGACGGATATTTTTGGGAATTGTGTAGAGCGAGACCACTTCATGTACGTGTGGTATGCACCTTACATGATATGTGTAAGGACCCTAGTTCCTTAAGTGTAAAATATTGACATAAGTAGAGCTAAAGTATATTATTAGAGTATAAAAATTTCGTGTTGAGGCCTTGAGCTTTAAGGGTTACATGCCAAGATAGTCACTTCCAAATGGATTAATTACATTCCTAACAAAATGAATGTTAAATCCTATAGATTTACACTACCCCTAGAGTAGAAACTATACAAAAGAATCTCAGCTTCTATATCAAAAGCCCTCCTTGATAGCTCACTACGGCAACCCGACCTTAGCCCCTTTTATGTCATAGCGTACCTACAAGGACAACCCCCAAATCATGAGCATGTAATAATCCATATTAAGCATAGCATGATTAAATGCGTAAATGCAGAAACCGTAAATACAAAACACTTCATGTTTCCCAATTGCATTTTAAACGCCCCCCTTTTTGGTTGTCCCTGTATAATAACTTATGAGTATGATCAATGGATTATTCAATGGTTTTACAAATGTCATGACATATCACCAATTACCAATCCCTAGTCTGTTATAACAGTGTATTTCGCATGTCATGACAGCGGCACCAATACCCCTCGCTTCGACATATTAGCGACATTGAATAACCTCGCTCAAATGCGACATGCGGCAATACCCTCGCTTCAACATTTGGCGGCAAATATTCATTCCTCGCTATAATATGACAACGACAAGTATTCTATCATCGCTTCAAGTGACAGCGGCAAAGCATTAAAATCATCACTCGAATATAACCATGACTCATGGGATGTGCACCAATCAATCAACATATACATATGCAATCATAATGCATAGATCAACATGTATTTGCATCTACAATGCACAATTCAATATACACTTGCATCTACAATGCACAATTCAATATACACTTGCATCTACAATGCATATCCCAATGCGTATATAAATTACATGTTACCGTTGGGTGCCCGTACGTCTTCTACGTACCTTTCCAAAAGTAGGAGATGGTAGGACTTTACTTCCTTGGTTGTGTTGCCACCTGGGATGGTTCTACACAATCACACAAACCAATATTAGATGCCAATAATAGTCCAACACCAAAAATCCCACAAAATAATTAAAAACACATGTTTTAGCTTCTCGCGATCGATCGCCAATTGGCCCCGATCGATCGCGAGATGCTACTGCCTCAATGCCCAAAATTCTGCATTCCGCGATCGATCGCTGAAGACATGCCGATCTATCGCTGGCTTCGCCGATCGATCGCCCAAATCTCGTGATCGATCGCCGAATGCCTCTGCCTCGCACTTTGGTGCTCGTGATCGATCGGGAAAACGCACCGATCGATCGCCGAAGTCTGCAAATCGCGAACAATCTCCATTTTCGAGCACCATCCAAAAGCTACCATGAAACACACCATAAACCATTATACCCCAACAATTTAACATATAAAATACACCAATATATTACCATGAAGCTACACAAAACAATATCCTCCACAAAAAACTACTACACAAGCCATTTCTGCATAACAACTTATCAAAACTCAACCAAAATTTAACCAAAACAAGATATGGTTCCTCACCCCTTTTTGCAAGGTTTTACACCAAGAAATGGCAGCCTTATTCCTCCTACTTACTTGCTGAATGCTGGACGAAAAATGGAGGAGGAAGTTGGGGGAAAAGAAGTGATAGAGGTTGAGTGGTGGGAGGGTCCAAGTGGGGGTATGGGCATGCTGAATCTGCAGGATGGGTATGGGTTGGGGGGTGGTTGGTTAAATGATAGGTTATGTTTTGGTCCCGATATTTAGCATGATGTATTAAAATATCCTCACATGATATTTTATAGTATTTATTCAATAAAATAAATCAAATTCCAATTAAACATGCTTTACCACAACAACCAACACCCACCCCAATTGATCATGCCATAACTCAAATTCCCAACATATATCACATGCACCCTGAAATGCATTACTAGGTCATGTCCACCGCATGACTAAGCATTTCCAATTATTATTAAATCAACACTAATAAATTAACACCATAATCCTCACATAACATAATTAATGTTCAAATGGACATAATCATTTCGGGGACATCACAATACTCCCCTACTTATAAGATTTTGTCCTCGAAATCAGCATGCACTTACCAAAATGAAAAACATAAATCACATACCAGAAAATAGTTCCGGATAGTTCTGCATCATATGTTGCTCCGTCTCCCAGGTGGCCTCCTCGACACCCCTGCGATCCCACTGAACTTTGATCATAGGTATCACCTTGTTCCGAAGTCTGCGGTCTGCTCGATCCAAAATTCGAACAGGCCGCTCCACATAAGATACATCGGACTCTAATCGAACCTCAGAGGGCTGCAATACATGTGACGGATACGGCTCATACTTCCGTAACATAGACACGTGGAACACATCATGGATACCAGACAAAGAAGGTGGCAAGGCCAGTCGGTAAGCTAAGGGGCCAATGCGCTGTAAGATCTCATACGGCCCAACATATCTTGGAGATAGTTTCCCGCGCATCCCAAATCGTACAACACCTCTGAAAGGTGAGATTTTCAAAAAGACCTTATCTCCCAACTGAAACTCTAACGGTCGCCGCCGTTTATTAGAATAAGCTGCCTGTCTATCATGTGCTGCTTCATTTTCTACCTTATCACCTTTATCTTTTCTTCCATTTCCCGAACTAAATCTGGTCCTCCGACCGATTTACGGTCCAAGTCGTCCCAACTTAAGGGTGATCTACATCGTTTGCCATAAAGGGCCTCAAAAGGAGCCATCCGAATACTTGATTGGTAGCTGTTGTTATACGAGAACTCTACCAAGGCCACTGAATCCTGCCATGAAGTATTAAACTCCAATGCACATGCCCTCAACATGTCCTCGAGCGTTTGGATAGTACGCTCGATCTGGCCGTCCGTTTAGGGACGGTATGCAGTGCTCAACCTTACCTCAGTTCCCAAAGCTGATTGAAGACCCTCCCAAAAATGAGATGTGAATCATGGATCTCGATTAGACACAATAAAAATAGGGATCCCATGCAATCTCATCACATGTCGAACATACAACTGGGCCATCCTCAAATAGGTGAAGGTCATACTATAGGGAATGAAGTGAGCCACTTTGGTCAGTCTGTCTACAATCACCCAAATGGCATCAAAACCCGGAACAGTCCTCGGCAAGTGGGTCACAAAGTCCATGGATATGTGATCACACTTCCATTTCGGTATCTCTAAGCTCTTCAACTCGCCATCAGGTCTCTGTCTCTCTGCCTTAACCTGCTGACAGGTTAAACACCTCTTGACAAAAGTGATGACATCCCGTTTCATATGTTTCCACCAGAATTGATCACGAAGATCCTTATACATTTTCCTCCCTCCGGGGTGGATACTAAGCCTGCTGCTATGAGCCCGTTGTAGGATTCCTTGACGCAACTCCGGCGTATTCGGAACTACCCAACGGTTACTGAACCTCAAGGAACCGTCTCCAGTCACCCTAAACTTCGATGACGGCCCAGACGTATCACAGATAACCATCTCCGTATCTCATCCTCTGATCTCTGAGCTCTCCTGATACTCTCATAAATATCTGGCTCAGCTAATAAAGTCGATACACGTACATGCGATGTATCCACATCGTAGTCATAGCCCAGATAACAGTAGGAGGTCATCATGGCTGATAATTGCATGACATCCTCTGCAGTACACCTCACTTTCCGGCTCTAGGCGTCTGCTGTCAGGTTAGCTTTCCCAGGATGGTACTCAATCTCACAATCATAGTCTTTGAGTAAGTCCATCCATCTCCTCTGTCTCATGTTCATCTCTGCCTGAGTAAAGAGAAACTTTAGGCTCTTGTGGTCTGTATAAATGGTAAACGAAGTACCATACAAGTAGTGCCGCCAAATCTTCAGTGCAAATACAATAGCCGTCGGTTCCAAATCATGAACTGGATACCTAGTCTCATGCGGCTTTAACTGTCTCGATGCATAAGTCCACATGCTTGTCTTGCATCAGTACACATCCTAGGCCCTGAAGTGATGCATCAGTATAGAGAACGGATCTCTTATTCTCCGTAGGAATCACCAACACTGGTGCTGATGTCAATCTGCGCTTCAACTCCTGGAAACTCTGTTCACAAGCCTCAGACCAATAAAATGGTACTCCCTTTTTAGTCAACTGCGTCAGTGGCTTGGCAATCTTCGAGAATCCCTCGACGAAACGACGGTAATATCCGGCCAAACCAAGAAAGCTCCTCGGGTATCGAAGTAGGCGTAGACCATTCCATTACCGCCTCTACCTTCCTGGGATCTACTGATATCATGTCCCTAGAAATGACATGACCGAGAAATACCACACTGCTCAACCAGAATTCACATTTGCTGAGCTTGGCAAACAACTGATTATCTCTGAGGATTCGGAGCACCGTCCGCAAATGGCTCACGTGTTCCTCCTCGCTTCGAGAATAGATAATTATGTCGTCAATGAATACGATGACGAACTGGTCAAGATATTGTTGGAACACACGATTCATCAGACCCATAAAGACAGCTGGAGCGTTCGTCCCACATAACGGCATAACCAAGAACTCGTAATGTCCATACTGAGTCCGGAATGCTGTCTTCTGGACATCTTCCTCCCTAACCCGAATTTGATGATAACCAGACCTCAAGTCAATCTTGGAATAGAGTCTCGTGCCCTGCAACTGACCAAACAGATCATCAATCCGCGGAAGAGGGTACTTGTTTTTAACAGTCACTTTGTTCAACTGACGGTAATCGATGCACAACCGCATCGAACCGTCCTTCTTCTTGACAAACAGAACCGATGCACCCCAAGGCTATACACTCGGATGTATGTATCCCTTATCAAGGAGTTCTTGTAGTTGCACCTTTAGTTCCCTCAGTTCCACCGACGCCATTCTATAATGGGCTCGAGAAATAGCAGAAGTCCCGGTAATAACTCAATTCCAAATTCAACATCTCTACTCGGTGGAAACCCTGGAATTTCGTCCGGGAATACATTAGTAAATCTGCAACTACCGGTATATCCTCAATCCTCGGCTCTTTCTTCTTTTTCGCTATATCAACGGCATAGATCAGGTAACCCGTATGGCCACGTTCCAATAACCGTGACATTTTAACAGCTGAAATCAAATGGATCTTCGGACGAGAACCATTCCCATACAAGATCCACTGGAACCCCTGATTAGATCGGAAGCGAACAGTTCTCTGTCGGCAGTCAACCACGGCCTGATATCTCTTCAACACATCAATGCCCACAATACAATCAAGTCTGCCATATTCAGTACAATCAGATCTGTCTTCAAATCATCGCCCTCAAAATAAATGAGGCAGTCCGCAAGAAACTGATCAGCAATCACATTCCTTCCGGTGGGTGTCGAGACCATAAGGGGCGTGGGCAACGGAGACGGGCACATACGATGTCTCCCCACAAAATCAGAGGATATAAAAGAATGGGAAGCACATGTGTCTATCAAAATAAAAGTAGGGTGCGTAAATAAATGGCACGTACCAGCAATCACCTCCTCTGGGGCTGCCTCGGCCTGCTCTCTGGTCAGTGCATATACTTGTCCCCGAGGCGGTCCCACTGTTTGACCTCCCGATGGTCGAGGCATAATCTGCTGCCTCTGATGCACTGTCCTATCATCGAATCTCGGCTTATTCACTTGGAAAATTGACTGTCCTCCCCGAGTGGGGCAATACCGAGAAATGTGGCCCATCTTGCCACAACTGAAACAAGATGGACAATTGTTTGATGAGTGTGGCCCTCCACAATTATTACATCGTGTTTCCCCTGTCCTGTTCCCTTGCATCGGTCCCCGATTGGTTGGTACATTGCCCCTTTGATTTTCCTACTTCCGGTTATAGGACTTCTTCCCACTAAAACGAGAAGACGAAGAAGCTCCACGAGGCTTAAACTGCTCTCCTCGTGGTCTCAGGCCATCGGCGACTGACCTCTGCGGTGGCACATGTGGGGGTACAGTATCAGCATAGGCCCCAACTCCGATTTCTGCCAGCTCTGCTCAAGTAAGAGCATCATCAAAAGAGCTAGGGTTATTGGAGATAACCCGGTCGAATAACTCCGGTCTCAGACCCTTCAAAAAGTGCCTCATCTTGGCATGTCCATTGCTAGCAACGTGAGGGACATACCTCAACAGTGACGAGTAGTGCATAGCATAATCTGAGACAGTGCCCTGTTTCAAGCTAGTTAACTCGTCCTCTTTCAGTTCTCTGGCAGCAGCTGAGAAGTATCGATTCAAAAACTGAGTTCTGAACAGGCTCCAATCAATATGTACCCCTTGAGCTCTCAGCTCCATCATAGTAGTCTTCCACCACATGGAGGACTTCTTAGCTAATTGGAATTCCATCAACCTCAGCCAGACAGTCTTGGCACAGGGTGCAGACACGAAGATCTGTTCTATCCTTTCTAACCATTCCTCAGCCTCTTCCCCAGTCTCAGTTCTCTCGAATCTAGGCGGATGGAAAGTTAGGAACTGTGTCAGACTCAGCTCACCCGGCAATAATGGTTGTACAACAGGTTCCACACCCACAGTAGGTGGCGGTAGAGGATTCGTCTGAGTGATGCTAGCATTAATACTTCCCACATCGCCCACCTCCTCATTAAGATTCCCCAAATTTATAGCCGCCATGCTGTAATACAAAGGTTAACAACAATGCCAGAAACAATACATATATTTCACAGTTAGATAACATGAATAACAAAAGCATGTTAGCATAACAATTATATACTCATATGCACCATATGCATAAACATGCTCATATGTAACTCCTAGCCAACAAGTTGCTAAGGCTATCCTTCGATTATCCCCGGGTTCTCTAACCAATGCTCTGATACCACTAATGTAAGGACCCTAGTTCCTTAAGTGTAAAATATTGACATAAGTAGAGCTAAAGTATATTATCAGAGTATAAAAATTTCGTGTTGAGTCCTTGAGCTTTAAGGGTTACATGCCAAGATAGTCACTTCCAAATGGATTAATTACATTCCTAACAAAATAAATGTTAAATCCTATAGATTTACAATACTCCTAGAGTAGAAACTATACAAAAGAATCTCAGCTTCTATATCAAAAGCCCTCCTTGATAGCTCACTGCGTCAACCCGACCTTAGCCCCTTTTATGTCATAGCGTACCTACAAGGAGAACCCCCAAATCATGAGCATGTAATAATCCATATTAAGCATAGCATGATTAAAAGCGTAAATGCAGAAATCATAAATACGAAACACTTCCTGTTTCCCAATTGCATTTTAAACGCCCCCCCTTTTTGGTTGTCCCTGTATAATAACTCATGAGTATAATCAATGGATTATTCAATAGTTTTACAAATGTCATGACATATCACCAATTACCAATCCCTAGTCTGTTATAACAGTGTATTTTAATGCACCTCGCATGTCATGACAGCGACACCAATACCCCTCGCTTCGACATATTAACGGCATTGAATAACCTTGCTCAAATGCGACATGCTGCAATACCCTCGCTTCAACATTTGGCGGCAAATATTCATTCCTCGCTATAATATGACAGCGACAAGTATTATATCATCGCTTCAAGTGACAGCGGCAAAAGCATTAAAATCATCACTCGAATATAACCATGACTCATGGGATGTGCACCAATCAATCAACATATACATATGCAATCATAATGCATAGATCAACATGTATTTGCATCTACAATGCATATCCCAATGAGTATATAAATTACATGTTACCGTTGGGTGCCCGTACGTCTTCTACGTACCTTTCCAAAAGTAGGAGATGATAGGACTTTACTTCCTTGGCTGTGTTGCCACCTGGGATAGTTCTACACAATCACACAAACCAATATTAGATGCCAATAATAGTCCAACACCAAAAATCCCACAAAATAATTAAAAACACATGTTTTAGCTTCTCGCGATCGATCGCCAATGGGCCCCGATCGATCGCGAGATGCTACTGCCTCAATGCCCAAAATTCTGCATTCCGCGATCGATCGCTGGTTTCGCCGATCGATCGCCCAAATCTCGCGATCGATCGACGAATGCCTCTGCCTCGCACTTTGGTGCTCGCGATCGATCGGGAAAACGCACCGATCGATCGCCGAAGTCTGCAAATCGCGAACAATCTCCATTTTCGAGCACCATCCAAAAGCTACCATGAAACACACCATAAACCATTATACCCCAACAATTTAACATACAAAATACACCAATATACTACCATAAAGCTACACAAAACAATATCCTCCACAAAAAACTACTACACATGCCATTTCTACTTAACAACTTATCAAAACTCAACCAAAATTTAACCAAAACAAGATATGGTTCATCACCCCTTTTTGCTCCAACTTTTTGCATGGTTTTACACCAAGAAATGACAGCCTTCTTCCCCTACTTACTTGCTGAATGCTGGACGAAAAATGGAGGAGGAAGTTGGGGAAAAGAAGTGATAGAGGTTGAGTGGTGGGAGGGTCCAAGTGGGGGTATGGGCATGCTGAATCTGCAGGATGGGTATGGGTTGGGGGGTGGTTGGTTAAATGATAGGTTATGTTTTGGTCCCGATATTTAGCATGATGTATTAAAATATCCTCACATGATATTTTATAGTATTTATTCAATAAAATACGTCAAATTCCAATTAAACATGCTTTACCAAAACAACCAACACCCACCCCAATTGATCATGCCATAACTCAAATTCCCAACATATATCACATGCACCCTGAAATGCATTGCTAGGTCATGTCCACCGCATGACTAAGCATTTCCCATTATTATTAAATCAACACTAATAAATTAACACCATAATCCTCACATAACATAATTAATGTTCAAATGGACATAATCATTTCGGGGACATTACAATATGGGATTTTATGGTGTATATAGATGTGGTAACTTTGATATTGACACACATCTGATCACATCATTGGTTGAGAGATGGCGACCCGAGACACATACATTCCATTTTCGTGTTGGAGAGGTGACCATCACATTGCAGGACATTGCTATTATATGGGCCTTACCAACTGAGGGTGATGCCATTTGTGGGGAGGACACGCACATGAGTATCACGTAGTGGCGAATGTATTGTGCGCAGTGGCTTGGTTTTTTTCCTCCATCTGATAAGCTTAAGAAGTCACGTATAGCATTAACTGCACTGCAAGCTCATCTAATGGCTTACCCAATATCTAATGACAACACTGAGGAACAAGTGCATCAGTACACACGCTCATGTGTACTAATGTTACTAGGTGGATTGTTATGCCCCGATTCATCGAACGACTTTGTCTCGATGTTATACATCCGTCATCTACACGATATTTCAAAAGCTCGTAAGTTTAGTTGGGGTAGTGCAGTGCTTGCATTCCTTTATCGTGAGTTATGCAATGGATCTAAGAAAGGAAGAACAAATATCGGTGATGCAATGCAACTTGTACAGGTAATAATATTTACTAGCCTCACCAACTTTAATAAAGTGGATATAAACTTACATTATGTCATATTAACTTCATATTCCAATCACAAAAATTTTAGATTTTGGCATATACGAGAATCAAGAGTATCCATCCCATAACTCATGGTACTCGAGTACCAGAAGGCCCAATTGTAGTAGATGAAGATCACACACTTCCTATCCCCCCATATGGTGCACGGTATAATCATAGATTTTATTGATGTTATATTATTCACAATTTAATGTATTAACATTATCATGCCGATATTATTTAGATGGTCTCAATTTTGCACATTTGGACACACTGTCCGACATGCTTTAGGTGTATTTCGAGACACACTAGATCAGATGTATTGGGATCAGGTAAATTTAGAGCTTAAGTATTTATTACATAACTTGTATATTAATGTCTGTAATTATTTATGCTAATGTCTTAACAAATCTTAAAACATTTCTGTATTGCAGTTTATTTGGACTCCATACGACATGGAATCAGACGAGATCAGGTCATTGCTTCCAGAATGTGGTCCTGAGGATTGGAGGGCGCAATGCCCGATGATACACTATTCCACTGTGGAGATGCATTGTCCAGAACGAGTCTTACGACAGTTGCTCTGTTTCAAACTATTCCACCATCCATAGATCCACGTCAGGCAGCCTTGCATAAAGTCGACCACAGAGGTCGTTCGGGCACCAATTGGATATGGCAACATAATGAGTACATAGATTTGTGGAACAACAGAAGATATAACATTGTACATGCCCCTAAGGCCACCGGTTCCTATCCTATTAGTGACGAGTACATGACGTGGTATGGTCGCATTACTCGTCATATTATATCTCCATCGTGTAAGTAATCCAATGAGCATACAACGCAGCGGAATAATAAAATTTGGATTACTAAAACCGCGGATCTATACAAAGTGGTCATATCAGAATAGAGATAATAAGAGTCTCACCCTTGTAGCGTGTTTGAACAGAATCCACGAAGCACCACGTCCAACGAATTCCGAGTCACGAGCAACATCTCCAAGGTCTTGCCTCTATGGTATCCACACGATCAAATCGAGAAGGGATTTAAGAACAAGTTGCTAGACTCGTTCTTAAATTGGAACAAGACTCACGGTTCTAAACCGATCGACGACCACCCTTAAACCACCAAGAAACCACACGGCGGCGGCGGTGATGCACACGGCTTGGAGGAGGCGGCCGAGAGCTTGTTGGAGGCTTTTAGGTTTTGAATGAATTGTGTTTCTAACAATTAATTATAACCTTGTATTTATATTATAAGATTTAATTAAGGTTCAAGACTTTCTTAAAGTGTCATGGGCCCAAACCCATGATTTTATTAAATCCTTATAATCATTTAATTAAGACTCTTCTTAATTAATTAATTCATCCAATGAATTTAATTTCCCTTATCGATTTAATCTTTTGTGCGACCCGATAGGATCTTGTAATGTTGGCAGTGACATAAAATCTCAGTTTACGTCACAAGCAATGAGCGGTATCTAGCAACACATCAAGGCTACCCAAATTACAAGAATGTCTTTGACTCGACATAACCTTAGAACTTGTGATAATATTAACCATGTAACTTAATACATTTGTCCATGTGTTTAGATTGAACACGAGTCATGGAATAGTCATACTCGTATATTCAATCTCTATTTCTTGATCCCCAAGTAGAACTAGAATAAACGAATAAGCTCGATATCACATATCGACTCATTCGAGCACGGCCATGCATTTTAGTCTTACTTGATCAAGGGCCCAAACACTTCTCCTGTTATATAGGAGGGACAAATCCTATCTTGATCAATCAACATCCCTCTACATAATTCGTAGTGTATCCAATAGTTGCCTTTATAGTTTACCCTGTTACAGGTAACGTTTGACAATATCAAGATACATAACTCCTTATGTTGGGATCTCTGATGATCTCAAGTCGTAAGGATTACATACATTATTATCACTATGAGAATTGCTTATGACACTCATATAACTATCCATGTAGCATTCTCATGGTGCGTCTGTCCAGTACATTGTTCTCTAACATGTACCCATGTGTTGATTTGATATCTCATATCCATGAACAATTCATCAATCAAAACATACTAGTCTCAATGTATTATCATTATCCTTATTTATGATAATACTTGACTAGGGACAATATTTAAGAATAATACAATATTATTCTAAGGACATTAACTTATATATCAATTCATATTGCACAGATATTCGAATAATATATAATAATGATTTGCCATTTTTAAAATCATAATACATTGTATGTCATAAACAATCATCTAATGACATGTCTTAGGGCATATCCCAACATATCTCCCACTTGCACTAAGACCAATCAGACATATACCTAATGCCTAGAGATCTAATATGACGATCATGCTTCTGCTGTGACAGTGGCTTCGTCAATGGGTCAGATACATTATCATCTGTTGGTACTTTGCATATTTTAACATCTCCCATTTCAATGATTTCTCGAATGAAATGAAAGCGCCGAAGTATGTGCTTGGATCTTTGGTGAGATCTAGGTTCCTTAGCCAATGCGATGGCTCCATTGTTGTCACAATAGAGTTCAATCGGATCTAGAATGCTAGGCATCACCCCAAGTTCATAAATGAACTTCCTGATCCAAACAGCTTCCTTTGCTGCATCTGAGGCAGCAATGTACTCAGCTTCCGTTGTAGAATCGGCTACTGTCTCTTGCTTTGAACTCTTCCAGCTCACAGCACCTCCATTTAGGCAATACACATATCCTGATTGCGATCGAAAATCATCTTTGTCGGTTTGGAAACTTGCATCAGTGTAACCTATTACATTGAGCTCTTCCTCACCTCCATAAATCAAGAATGTATCCTTAGTTCTTCTCAAGTACTTCAGGATGTTCTTGACTGCAATCCAGTGACTTTCACCTGGATCAACTTGATATCTGCTCGTCATGCTCAAAGCATACGAAACATCGGGACGAGTACATATCATGGCATACATGATAGATCCAATAGCTGATGCATATGGAATCTTACTCATGCGTTGTCTCTCATCTGGTGTTGAAGGACACTGATCTTTCGAGAGATGTATTCCATGTGTCATAGGCACGAATCCTTTCTTAGATTCTTGCATGCTAAACCGTTTTAGCACTTTGTCTATGTATGTACTTTGACTTAGGCCAAGTAATCTTCTCGATCTATCTCTATAGATCTTGATTCCTAATACATAGGTGGCTTCACCCAAGTCTTTCATAGAAAAGCAATTCCCTAGCCAAATCTTTACAGATTGTAAGGCAGGGATATCATTCCCAATTAGAAGTATGTCATCTACATACAATATTAGGAAGATAATTATGCTCCCACTGACCTTCATGTAGACACAAGGCTCATCTACGTTTTTGATGAAACCAAAATCTTTGACTGCATCATCAAAACGAAGATTCCAACTCCGAGAAGTTTGCTTCAATCCATAAATGGATCGTTGTAGCTTGCATATCTTTCCAGCATCCTTTGGATCGACAAAACCCTCGGGCTGTGACATGTACACATCTTCAAGCAGATTTCCATTAAGGAAAGCTGTTTTGACATCCATCCGCCAGATTTCATAATCATGAAATGCAGCTATTGCAAGTAAGATCCTAATGGATTTAACCATGGCAACTGGCGAAAAAGTTTCATTATAGTCTATACCATGAATTTGTTTGAAACCTTTTGCAACCAGTCGACCTTTAAAGGTTTGTACATTACCATCCATGTCGGTCTTCTTCTTGAAAATCCATTTGCACCCTATGGGTCTCACCCCTTCAGGTGGGTCAACCAAAGTCCATACTTGGTTTGCATACATGGATTCAATTTCAGATTTCATGGCTTCGTGCCATTTCTCAGAATCAGTGCCCATTATGCTTCTTGATAAGATGGCGGCTCATCCTCATCAATAAGTAGTAAGTCACCTTGTTGAGTCACAAGAAATTCATATCTCTGTGGCTCCCGGTGTTCTCTTACAGACCTACGATGGGCTTGTGTCTCTTGAGCAGGCACTTTATCCACAACGGCTTGTGGTGTCTGCTATTTTTCCATCTCAATATCATGTTCAATGTTTTCTTGTGGTTGAACTTCACTAAGTTCTATTTGTCTCCCACTGGTTTTTATAGAAATAAATTCTCTTTCAAGAAAGATACCAGTCCGAGCAACAACCACTTTGTTCTCGGTGGGATAATAGAAATAGTATCCTTTCGTTTCCTTAGGATACCTCACAAATAAACACTTATCAGATTTGGGTCCAAGTTTGTTAGAGGCGTGGCGTCTCACGAAAGCCTTACAACCCCAAATCTTCATAAAAGACATACTAGGACGCTTCCCAGTCCATATCTCATATGGTGTCTTTTCCAATGATTTAGATGGAACACGGTTCAGTATAAATATTGTTGTTTCTAAAGCATGTCCCCAAAAGGATATCGGAAGATCTGCATGACTCATCATTGATCTAACCATGTCCAACAAGGTTCGATTTCTCCTCTCGGATACACCATTCCATTGTGGAGTATACGTAGGAGTGAGTTGTGGGACTATCCCACACTCCTTTAGATAGTCATGAAACTCTTGGCTTAAGTATTCACCTCCTCGATCTGATCGAAGGATTTTGATACGTTTGCCAAGTTGGTTTTGTACTTCATTCTTGAAATCTTTGAACTTTTCAAAGGTTTCGTGCTTATGTTTCATTAGGTACACATACACATATCTACTGAAGTCATCAGTAAATGTAACGAAGTATTGAAAACCACCTCTAGCATGTGTGCTTATTGGTCCACATACATCACTATGTATTAGTCCCAATAAAACATTTGCCCTTTCAACATGTCCCTTGAATGGGGCTTTAGTCATCTTGCCCATTAAACAAGACTCCCATGTTTCATATGATTCAAAATCAAATGAATCTAATGCTCCATCCTTATGAAGTTTCGATATGCGGTTCTCGTTTATATGGCCCAAGCGACAATGCCAGAGATAAGTTGGATTAGAATCATTATTCTTAATCCTTTTAGTATTTATGTTATAGACAGGCATATCAAGATTTAATACATAAAGACCATTAATCATTTGTGCTCTAGCATAAAACATATCATTTAAATAAATGGAGCAACAATTGTCCTTTATAATAAATGAAAATCCAGACTTGTCCAAACAAGAAATACAAATAATGTTTTTGGTAATAGACGGCACAAAATAGCAGTCTTTCAAAATCAATGATAAACCAGAAGGCAAAGATAACTGGTAATCTCCTATAGCTAATGCAGCAACTCTTGCTCCATTTCCAACTCGGAGATCCACTTCGCCTTTTGCCAATATCCTACTCCTTTTAAGATCCTGCACATTTACACAAATGTGAGATCCACATCCAGTATCTAATACCCAATATGAAGAAGTAGATAAATTGACTTCTATAACAAAAATACCTGAATTGGAAGTCACACTTCCCTTTGTCTTCTTAAGATCTTCCAGATATACTTTGCAGTTCCTTTTCCAATGACCGGTCTCACCGCAATGGAAACAGTTCCCTTCCTTTGCCACTCCTCCCTTTGGCTTTAGTGCAGAAGCATGTGGCTTAGACTTAACAAGGACCTTCTTGTTCTTCTTGAAGCTCTTAGCTTTAGTCTTTCCTTTGCTCTTATTCACAATAAGAACATTTGTAGGCTTAGACTTCTTGCTATTTGCTTCAAAAGTTCTAAGCATGCCAAGTAACTGTGGTAGAGTCTTTTCAATTTCAATCATATTGTAATTCAAGACAAAATGACTGAAGCTTTCAGGCAACGATTGCAAGATCACGTCAGTGGCCAACTCTTGGTCCAAAGAAAAACCCAGCTTCTCCAGATTCTCAATGTACCCAATCATCTTGAGTACATGAGTTCCAACCAGACTTCCTTCTACCATTCTACACTGGAATAACGCTTTAGAGACGTCATACCTCTCTTGTCTTGCTTGTTGTTGGTACAGTTGCTTTAGATGCTCGATCATACCGAACGCCTCCATTTCCTCATGTTGCTTCTAAAGCTCAGAGTTCATGGTGGCAAGCATAAGGCACCCAACATCAAGTGCGTCATTTTGTTGCTTCTTGTAAGCATCTTTATCGGCTTTAGCAGCCGTCAAGGGAGGTTCCTCAGCAGGTAAGGGTTCCTCTAGGACATATTGCTTCTTTTCTTGCTTGAGGACAATCCTCAAATTCCTATACCAGTCTAGGAAATTTGTCCCATTCAGTTTGTCCTTCTCAAGGACCGATCGCAATGATAGTGCATTTGTAACGTTGTTAGTTGCCATGGATATCTACAATATAAATATGCAAAATAAGTTTATGATTTTAATCATTTAATATGGTCTTATATTAAATGACACTCCCACTATTTTGTTTAAAATTATCAACCCTCGAAAACTTTAGTGGGCCAAGATCCATATTTCACTTAATCTTGAGTTAGCTTTGGCTAATCGCCCAAGACTCGGTTATTTAGGTAGACAACTCTTTGTCAATTACAATCACATGCAATTCTTGGATGATTGTACGAACAACGCTTTGTTCAAATTCATCTAATGAATTATTTTCCAACCCCATGCCTCTAGGTTCCCAATCCTATTGAGATAACGCTAGTTAAGTCGAACCCAATTTTAAAATAACACGGATATCACATTTATCCTTTCGCGCCTTACTAAGATTGTCACGGTGCTTTGCTTTGGCAAACCCACACATGTTCAATCGAAGTCTTGACGAGTATTTTTAATTGGAAGGCATCTTAAACTTAATATTATAAGAGGGATTTATTGATCTCATGATTTTATTAATATTGAAAATATGTCCAGTACATATATGAATATATACATATCTACATATATATATATAAGCATCAATATTAAATAAAACAGTAAATATGCATCTCATACATCAACATAAAGTAAATGTGACATGGTTATAGCCCCAACTAAAGATTTCTCAAGCCAATGAGAAAATCTAAAAGGTCAACCTAAGCGTAACTTCTCCAAGCACCTCTTTGGCTCCCTTTTGTGAATGGCCTTCTCATCCCGGCACCATGGTCCGTCTTCGTTGATCTCCATCAATGAAATTCTAACTAAACTAAATAACAATTACATGATTTAGAGAATTCCTCGAGTTACATTCGAGGGAGAGCATAGGGGAGGGAATACATTCAGAAAAATAGAGAATGCACGACTCGCAGGTTGTATTAAATACAAACATTCACAAATCCTATCTAATAGGTAAAAGGGCTATAACCATGCGCCATGCTCAAACAACACATATAACATGCAATAACAATTAATGAATTAAATTCTAAACATTTTAAAATTTAATCCCAATAAAAACTGTAAAATAAATTTTATGAAATTATCGTACGCTCGGGACATCACATGTCACGGAACCTTAGCCCAAAACCACGGCCCACCACGCATGTGACTAGTGTTCGAAACCCTAGTCATATCGGCGCCTTCATGGGCCGAAAGTGGCTAAGGGTTCGAAACCCTAGCCTCTAAAACTTGCGGCGGCTGTGAGCCACTTGAACCCTAGGGTTTGAAACTCTAGTCCAACGGCGGTGGCTCGGCTTATGCACGATTCATGACGGTGGCGGCTCGACCATCTCGAGCCAAGGGGTTCGAAAAACCCTACTCTCATGTGGAGGAAGCCGCCAACCATCTAATCGAGCCAAAAGTTCTAAACCCTAGCATTGTTCGACACTTCCATGCACAATTATTAGCCACAACGGCTAAACCATCTCGAGCCAAGGGTTCGAAAACCCTAGCCCTCATGTGGCAGCCATGTGTCATTTGTGATGGTGGTGGCCGAACCATCTCATGCTATGGGCTCGGTTTTGCGCTTTCATGTATCGTATACAATAAACTTCAATTATATCAAATATAATTTTACGATAATTACACAAACTCGATTTACTCATATCATATATGATTATATACAGTTTTATTAGCATGCAATACAAATCTAAATATGATTAAACGATTAACCACATAATTCCGATATGAGCTTTGAACCTGGCTCTGATACCACTGTAAGTAATCCAATGAGCATACAACGCAGCGGAATAATAAAATTTGGATTACTAAAACCGCGGATCTATACAAAGTGGTCATATCGGAATAGAGATAATAAGAGTCTCACCCTTGTAGCGTGTTTGAGCAGAATCCACGAAGCACCACGTCCAACGAATTCCGAGTCACGAGCAACACCTCCAAGGTCTTGCCTCTATGGTATCCACACGATCAAATCGAGAAGGGATTTAAGAACAAGTTGCTAGACTCGCTCTTAAATTGGAACAAGACTCATGGTTCTAAACCGATCGACGACCACCCTTAAACCACCAAGAAACCACACAGCGGCGGCGGTGATGCACACGGCTTGGAAGAGGCGGCCGAGAGCTTGTTGGAGTCTTTTAGGTTTTGAATGAATTGTGTTTCTAACAATTAATTATAACCTTGTATTTATATTATAAGATTTAATTAAGGTTCAAGACTTTCTTAAAGTCTCATGGGCCCAAACTTATGATTTAATTAAATCCTTATAATCATTTAATTAAGACTCTTCTTAATTAATTAATTCATCCAATGAATTTAATTTTCCTTATCGATTTAATCTTTTGTGCGACCCGATAGGATCTTGTAATGTTGGCAGTGACATAAAATCTCATTTTACGTCACAAGCAATGAGCGGTATCTAGCAACACATCAAGGCTACCCAAATTACAAGAATGTCTTTGACTCGACATAACCTTAGAACTTGTGATAATATTAACCATGTAACTTAAGCCATTTGTCCATGTGTTTAGATTGAACACGAGTCATGGAATAGTCATACTCGTATATTCAATCTCTATTTCTTGATCCCCAAGTAGAACTAGAATAAACGAATAAGCTCGATATCACATATCGACTCATTCGAGCACGGCCATGCATTTTAGTCTTACTTGATCAAGAGCCCAAACACTTCTCCTGTTATATAGGAGGGACAAATCCTATCTTGATCAATCAATCCCTCTACATAATTCGTAGTGTATCCAATAGTTGCCTTTATAGTTTACCATGTTACAGGTAACGTTTGACAATATCAAGATACATAACTCCTTATGTTGGGATCTCTGATGATCTCAAGTAGTAAGGATTACATACATTATTTTCACTATGAGAATTGCTTATGACACTCATATAATTATCCATGTAGCATTCTCATGGTGGGTCTGTCCAGTACATTGTTCTCTAACATGTACCCATGTGTTGATTTGATATCTCATATCCATGAACAATTCATCAATCAAAACATACTAGTCTCAATGTATTATCATTATCCTTATTTATGATAATACTTGACTAGGGACAATCTTTAAGAATAATACAATATTATTCTAAGGACATTAACTTATATATCAATTCATATTGCACAGATATTCGAATAATATATAATAATGATTTGCCATTTATAAAATCATAATACATTGTATGTCATAAACAATCATCTAATGACATGTCTTAGGGCATATCCCAACACATCGGGCATCAATATCGAGATTGGACACCGTGCAGGAGACGCTGCCGCGTGGCAACAAGTAGTATGTAGAGATGCAGTTTTGTCTTATTTTATATATTTTTGTGTCTTATGATTATGACAACCTTAATGATATAGTTTTTTTTTCAGGATGCGCATATGGAGCAACTCAGACTTAGTTGCTCGAGTTTGAGCGAGGATGATGCGATCTCACCAAGGGTCAGACATTTATTACAACATAATATAGCAATTGCGGATGAAGTGAGACGACTTGCTCAGTAGCAACGAAATCAAGATACTATACCTGCACGACAACCAACTAGCTGTGGGGGGGACAGTCGGAGGAGAAGACGAACAAGTAGGTCTGAAACTCCAGTAGACGCTCGTGATGACATCCTTCCATTTACGACTACATCATATGATGGAGGTGACGCATCAGTAGCACATCGTTCATCATTCCGCTATGATGCTACCGCTTATGACTATTACGTGCCGCAACCTACCCACCAGTTTGAGCCATCACCATATACTCCTTATATATCTGATCCAACCCAGTCTTACAGTGGATTCTCATTTACGGATCTTATGCTTGGAGTCCCAGGTTCTTCACAATCACGTCCGCATTTTAATGTCTCACCTGTTGCATTCTCCGACCCGACTCCACAATATTATGATATTGGTGAGTCCAGCATCAGGATTAGATCTGATCAATCACAAGCACCTAATGTTGTGCAAGCTGAGCCACCAAGAAGATCACGACGAGAGATACATAGACGAGATTGTGAGACTGGAGGCTATATATAGATTATATTGTAATTAATATCATTTCATATAACTCATATTAAAATAAATAATTGTCTTCATGCACCGTTCATCAACTTATTATATATATTTTAAAATAAAGAATTACTAACTAAATTATAAAAGGATTTCATATGTAAGAAAACATATAACTAAATTTATCAGATCTAAATTTATCAGCTTCCCAAATATATTGCGTTTGTGCTTGATCAGATCTAATCCAGGTGCTTGCCAAATTATTAAATTTTGTTGGAGAAAAACTTTAGGAAGTAACGCATATATTAACTAATAACCATACATCACTTGTTGCTTGAATATAAGTATTCATTTGATTAAAATACTAATAATTGAATTATTATTATTATATAATAATAACTATTAATATTAATATAATAATAAATTAATATAATTATATAATATATTCCCATATATATAATATAATATATATATTAGAAACGCATACCAATTATGCGTTTTTCCCATATATAATATTATAATATATGAGAAAAACGCATACATGGTATGTGTTTTTCCCATATATAATATAATAATAATATAAGGGAAAAACGCATACTCTGCATGCATTTTTCCCAACTACTTTGACCCGTCAGAATTCTAAAAAACGCAATTGGGGAGTGCGTTTTTTTTAAAACGTACTCCATTATTGCGTTTCACATTAGCTCTGTAAAGAAAAAAAAATTGACATTAGTTTTGAATTTATTTATTTTATTTACAATATTAAATTAAATAAGCCGAATAAATAACAAGTCTATGTTGGAAGTTGGAACGATCCTTGCAAGCTGCAAACTTTAATTTGTATATCTGCAAGACAAAATAATAATAATAATAATAATAAATTGTCACAAGCAATAAAAAAATAATTTTCCACAAAAAATGCATATTATATTTATAATATAGATTCATTTGAGTATTCTCCTTTATATAAATACATCATTTAAACGCTATATGGTGTCGGAATTTTGGTTGTCGACTCCCTTGGAAGTTTTAAGTGAAAATCTCAAGCTAGCAATGGCGTCATCAATGGATAAGAAAACAGAATCCTTTCCAATCTTGTCGATGAAATGGGCGACGATCAATTTTTCCATGACATCAAGTCTAGGATTTACTAAAATCATCTGCAAACAAAACAAAATGAAATATAAATATTGTAGTATATTTATTCATTTTTAATTGTTTTTTTTTTTTGAAAAAATAAATACCTTGATTCCTTTGGCCTCCAAGCTTCTGCGAACTTCGACTAAAGCTTCAACTCCTGTGTGGTCGATGGACGTCACACCTGTCACGATGATCATTCGATCGGTTAGTCCCGTTTTGTCGACGAGCTCGTAACATAACATAATGATATTAAAGCTCATCGCAAGCAAGAATTCTGCTACACGCGTACGAGCCATCTCAAATCACCCATGCAAGTCCTCGTAACATAACAAAATGATGTTTACTAAAGCTCACCGTCAGCAAGAATTTTGCTACATGCGTACGAGACACCTCAAATCACCCGTGACGAGGAGTTTATAAGAAGAGTTTATCACCATGTACAATAAACTCATATAGAGCTATATAACTATCGAATTGTGAGAACATATTAGATTTTACTATAAAGATTGTTGCTGGGACTGAATAATGTACTAACCTCCGAAGTCAAGTAGTACGTATTCAATGTCATTTTGTGAAGATTTTGTCAAGTCGTGTTCCTCGCGAACCCATCTCATGATTCTGAACATCCGCAAAAAATGTAAATTAAGTAGAGCTGTCAATTTGAGCTAACCGATCCAACATGTTCAAACCCGTAACCCAAATGAGCCAACCCGTTTAGGCTCTACCTCCAGATGGGGCTGGTTGCGGGTTGGGAGGGTTAACCCACCAAAATATAAAAATAAAAAAAGTAAAAACATATAATTTTATTAGGTTTTAGTAAATTAAAATTATTAATAATCCATATATTATCTATAAGATTTGACCAAATAGTTTAATAATCAATATCAGTAATATAATATAAAAAAAATAAAAGTGCATAAAGGTTAACGAAGTTCCACAAAACTTAATAAATTAGACAAAGTTGTTCGAAATTCATCAACCACTAATATTATATCAGTCGTTCTTCTCTCCTTTCTCTTTATTTTCAACAATGTTCTCTAGAATATCTAATCACTCACTATATAAAGTTGTTTTAATACCCGCTTTATCTTCATTATCTACATATAAATACTAGATCTAACTTCTAAGCTTAACCTGTAGGCTACCCCGACCTGACCCATAACCCAAACGAGTTAACCCATTTTGACCCATTTTTAAACGCGTTTAGAAAATGTTAACAAACCTACCTATTTTATGCGTCGGGTTGGGACAAACTGACGTGCCAAACCCAATCAAAATTAAGACAAAAAAAAGGCCTTTGATAAATGCATTTGCTATCCTTAATTAAACAAACCTTTCTTTCATGTAAGTGGAATTTGCAAAATATATAGGTGATCCAAGCTGCAGAACCAGAACCCCTGGAACTGTACTCCCATTCGGATACTGCTCGATATCCCGATACAAATTCGACTCCGGTATGTTCACCAGCTTGCAAGTCATAGGCCTCGCTATATACAGTAACGCTCTCACCAGGGCCAGTCCAACCTGAAATTTAACCATATCGATAAATCCCATAAATATACGAAAAATAGGGTAAATTTAAACAATGGTCCCGTAGAATACGGGTCTTTGTAATACTAGTCCCAAACTTTTAGGACTAATCAAATATCGTCTCATAGAAATTATTTTTAATAAAAAATAATCACAAGCCAGGGCCCTCGTGAGACTATTTTTGATTAAAAACAATTTGTGTGGAGCTATATTTGAAAATTTATATTGTATGAGACTATTTTTGAAATTTACCCTTAAAAGGATATAAAAAAATAAACTCGATTTACCGATATGATGAGTCCCATGTCCATGCTAATCAAGGGAACTCCGAGGAACGCCGACATACAAATAACGAAATCGAATTTGTCTGTCTTAAGGAGGTGATAATATTTTTCATACTCTATGAGGCCAACCATTGCTGAGATTATAATGGCTGAGAGAGCAAGCTGAGGAGTGTAACTAAATAAAGGGGCCAACAATAGGAGGACTAATAGCATACAAACAGATTGTACTACATTGGCCATTTGTGTTCTGCATCCAGCATTGAAATTTACTGCTGTTTTTGAAAATGGACCTGTCAAATATTTATTCATACATATGTAATTTATCAGGATCTTATGATATTATAGGGTTTGTTAAGGAAGGGTGGTCGAATATACCGGTGGTTAAGTAGCACGAGGTGCAAGATCCAATTATGTTCATCAATCCATAAGCTATCATCTCCTTGTTACCGTCGATTTGATCGTTTTTCACGATCGCGAAACTTCTGCCGATGGCTATTCCTTCCTGTCAAAACTTTCATAATTCATTTTGGAGATTTGCATAGTGAATTTTTTGTATATGCATAAACAACCAGAGTTTTGACTCTTTTATTTATTTTAAATGAATGATTTTGCGTGTTCTTGGTGTGTTAAGTTAGCTTCTTTTTTGTACTTTTAGTCCGTTTCTTGTTAGAATACTGACATATCGTTACATCAGCACTCCGACGAAAAAAGGTATAGAAGTACAATCGGAGCGAACTTATTACATTAAACTAAATTTTGAAGGTTTATATAACCAAAATTTAAATAGACCAACTTAGAGGACCAATTTTATAAATTTTTAAATTATTAAAAATATATATTATAATCCGTAAAAAATGTAGTATATGAAGTGTAATGTACTTACCGCGAGTGCTATCATACCAGTGATAATTCCAGCTTTGAGAGGCGCAATCACATACTCGGAGCTAAAGTTTAAACGTTGAATGGAAATTTCATTGATTCCTCTTTTTAGATGGCCGACCTGCAATATAGTAAGAATTGTAAAATCAATAAAACAAAATAATACTATATACTATTATGAGTCAGTAGCTATAATTCAAGGGCTTGTAACTTAAAACTTTATTGTAATATAATATTATTTATTATTTAATCTCGTCAAATATATATTTATAAAATTATTTTAATATTTATAAATTATTTAATATTTGAGTAATTTAATAATCAACTTACTTTATATATAAAAAACTAATATGCTATAACAATTATTTATACATATTAAAGTAATTAAAATAATACAAAATAGTTAGAGATATACTACAATTTTCAAAATTATTAAAAAAATTGTGCCAATGCTAGCTAGAAAAAAGTAAAATTTGATGTCGCCCTTAAGAGCTACATCAAACATCACATTACATTTTCAAAATGGTATGTGTTACTTTTGATGTTGAAAGAACATATAGCACTTACTGTCACTTCAAAGACACCGTCCCATATAAATGGTAAACAACCCATATAATATAACCTATTAGATTATATAATGTAACATTATGGATCCAACATAAATATATATAAATCCAATATAATTATTATGATTAATTAAGCAGACAACTCACAGTTGGAATGCCACGTTTTTCTGCATGAGAAAAGTAAGTGTAAAGGCAGCCAATAACCACTACTGTCATTGGACCTATGGCTGACACCCAAAACAACTTCGGTTTCTTCTGCTTCTGCAAGAATCACAAATTATACGAAAAAATTAAAAAAATAAATATTAAATAAAAGATAATAGTTGTATATTAACACTTATTTCCTCTTGAAGACGATATCATACATTGATTTTTGAAGCAGTTTATGTAATTTTTATAGGAAAAAAACATTTCAATTGTGGCAAAGAAAGTATATAGTTTCATAGAAATTGTTTTAATAAAAAATAGTCTCACATAAATGTTTTTAACAAATCTAGTCTCACATAGTTTGTTTTTTTTAATAAAAGCGGTCACATAATTGAATATGAGGCTTGAGCTGAATCAAACAGAATATGTGTTGTGCTATCTCGATGAAGAAGATCACAAGCATCTGTTCTGTCAATGTGCTTTCTCCTACAATGTTTGGTCCCTAATTTATGGTTGGTTATCTTTAGGGGTGTGCACAGGTTCGGTTAACCGGCCGAACTGAACCGAAAGTTTTTGGTTCCATTTTCGATTTTTTTTTATTATAAAAAATCGGTTTTCGGTTACTGGGTTAGGTTAACCAAACCGAATCGAAAACCGAAATTTTAAAAAAATTAATATCTTTAACATATTTAAATGGTTTATATATATTAATGGTTTCGATCATGATCGCATGAATAAAAACTCGTAAGTTAACTACGTTTTTTCAAGTATAATATAATTTATTTTGTTGTCTCCTTTAAACTCGACTTTTTGATATAAATACCTTCAAAATAATATTAGAACTTTAGAACTATAAAACGTTAAAAATTCTTTTGAGTCTAATGTATGATGTATCAGTATTTATATTTACATCCAATTCCAAAATTCAAAAAAGCAAAATTTCAAAAAATCTAAAAATCTAAAAAAAAAATGTTCCAAAATTCAAAAAAGCAAAATTTCAAAAAATCTAAAAATCTAAAAAAAAAAATGTTCGAACTGAAACGAAAAATTTCGGTTAAATCCGAAACCGAACTGGAACAATTTCGGTCTGGTTTTTTGATTTTTCAAATTTCCGAAATTTCGGTTTGATTCGGTTCGATGAAAACCCATAGTTATCTTTATTCTTATTTGGCCATGAAGACCCTTATGTGCATCTGATAATGAATGGAAGATGCTTTGGATTTGTACAGTGTGGTGTCTATGGAGGGAAAGAAATAATAGGATTTTTGAAGGCAAAGAGGCAAATGTTAGTGTTGTGGTAGAAGGGATCATTGTAAAAAGCTGGCTGTGGATTAATGCAATGCATAAAGAATCTTGTAACTTTCCTTAACTGATTGGTTTAGGGAACAATTCTATGCCTATAGTCTCTATAACGTTGTAACATTTCTATTTAAGTTCCTCGTGTATCGGGTTGAGTACCCTTTGTACTCTATTAATTAATAATTTTTTCGTATAAAAAAAAATTGAATATGAGCTTTGAAACAACTTTTGATTAAAAACAAATGTTTGGGAATAATCTTGTTTAAAAAATTAAGTTTATGACTATTTTTTATTGAAGACAATTTCTATGAGACTATACGCGATAATCATAAAATTTTGAAACTAATATTATACAGATCACTACTATATGAGATAATTTTTTTAAATTTACCCTAAAATTAATATAATATTCAACTTACCACATATCTGGTGATTTGGAGAAAGATGAGGAATGCCAGGCCAATACCAACGCACTCTCCCTTCCACTGTAAGGAATACATGTGTATATATATAAATTATAGATATATTAATCATCAGAATGAATGTATGTGGTGTTCATATAATATAATATAAATAGTATCTATATTATATTATTTGAAAAAAATATTTATATTAAATAATTTTGATCTTTAAAATATACAATTTCCGATCCCCATACTATGATTTTTGTGAATAAGATAACAAATAAATATTTAAGCATAAAAGTAGATAGAAAAATTGCGATGTATTATACATAAAATTCTATTTTATATTAAAATTTAATGTATATACATTTAAAAAATGTATATACATCCGTAGTGCACCAAGTGTTGTGCCAGAATACCCAAAATAAAGTGCAAAAATCATACACATATACAAGAACACGAATATTTACGTGGTTCAGCAATTGCCTACATCCACGGGAAGCAAACACAATTTATTGAAAATTTCTGACGAGAATTACAAACTCTTGAGGATCACCTCACAACTCACAGAAACAGATGCAAAAGCTTTAATAGGTTAATATTGAGAAGTAATTTCAGATTGAAGGATGATTTTCTGAGGAAGAGTTGATGGGTTTATATAGGTGCAAAATACCTCCGGTGGACAATTTCATGGCAACTTCTACTCCTACCTTTGTTGAATTCCAAGCCACCAAATGAGAAAGAAAAGAGCCACCATATGAATAGTAAAGCCACCATTTGAATAGTGGTCAAACCACCGGCCAACAATCTCCACCTTGGCGATTTTCCAGTCAATTTGTGTTGCCTCCTTCAGTACGCTCTAGGCGTTGGATACTCGAGAGATGTTGATCAGGTTCAAGCAGTATTGAAACTTGATCCCTGTCACCACCTTTGTTAACATGTCTGCAGGATTGTCTGCAGTCCCGATTTTTCTGAGTAGAATATCTCCATCTTCTATTATTTCCCGAACAAAGTGGTAGCGAACATCGATGTGTTTGGTGCGACTGTGATGGACTTGGTTCTTCGCCAGACATATGGCACTTTGACTGTCACATAAAATCTCTGTATTTTTCTGCCTGATGCCCAAGTCTTTCACCAAATTATGCAACCAGATGCCTTCCTTGAATGCTTCTGTGATCGCCATATACTCTGCCTCTGTAGTAGACAAAGCAACTGTAGACTGTAGCGTGGATCTCCAACTCACTGGTTCTCCTGCCATTGTAAATACATAACCAGTAGTTGATCGACGCTTATCAAGATCACCAGCATAATCAGAATCGACATATCCAACTAGACGACTGATCTCGTCTTTCTGAAATTTTAGACCAACATCCACGGTACCCTGAATATACCGTAGAATCCACTTTATTGCATTCCAATGTTCTTTACCAGGGTTGTGCATGTATCGGCTCACCATGCTAACTGCATGAGAAATATCAGGTCTTGTGCACACCATTGCATACATCAGAGCTCCGACAGCATTTGCATAAGGAATGCTATCCATTTGTCTCATCTCAGCATCTGTAGTAGGAGACATTGATGCACTCAATTTGAAATGCGGAGCTAACGGAGTACTTACAGGTTTGGTATTTCCATCTATACCAAATCTCTGGAGTACATTCTTCAGATACTGAGTCTGTGTCAGACAGACTGTGCCCTTTGTTCTTTCTCTCTTGATCTCCATTCCAAGAATCTTCTTGGCCTCTCCAAGATCTTTCATCTCAAATTCTGAGCTGAGCCTTTAGTTTATCAATCTCTATCTTGCTTTTAGATGCGATCAGCATATCATCAACATATAAGAGCAGATAGATAAATGTACCATCTTGGAGTTTTTTCAGGTAGACACAATGATCAAACTGACTGCGTGTGTACCTCTGTTTCTTCATAAAGCCGTCAAACCGTTTGTACCACTGTCTCGGTGACTGCTTGAGACCATAGAGTGACTTGTCGAGCTTACAAGCCCAATTTTCATGACCGGGAACTTTGAATCCATCAGGTTGAGCCATATAGATCTCCTCGTCCAAAATTCCATGAAGGAATGCCGTTTTGACGTCAAGCTGGGCTAGCTCGAGGTCAAACTGTGCAACCAAAGCTAGTAAGAGTCGAATAGACGAATGCTTTACAACAGGTGAGAAAATCTCATCATAGTCTATTCCTTCCTTCTGTGAGTAGCCTTTTGCTACTAGTCTAGCTTTGTATCTGATATTGTCTTTGCCTGATGCATCTTCCTTCTTTGCAAAGACCCACTTACAGCCAATAACTTTCTTTCCTTTAGGAAGTGGAACCAGTTTCCATGTTTTATTCTGATAAAGCGATTTCATTTCTTCATCCATCGCCGGCTTCCACATGGCCTTTTCTGTACTATACATAGCTTCTTTGTAGTTGTATGGAATACCATCTTGATCAATTGGAAGAGCGAACGCTACCATATCAGTAAACCGAGCAGGTTTCCGGATAATTCTCTTTGGTTTACTGGTAGCAATAGAATCAGGTACTGATGCTGAATCGGGTACCTCCGTTTGAACAGAGTCATCAATCTGATCGTCAGAGTCTTGTTCAGGATGATCATCAATCTGAACAGGTTGGTCTGGAGTTGTGGGAATCTCGAACTCCACCTGCAACTGAGAACTCGGATCTTGGTTCTCTATCTCTGACTCGTTCTGTTTCAGCATTACGGATTCGTCAAGGGTAACGTCTCTGCTCAAGACATTCTTCTTTGACTCGGGGTTCCATAGACGGAATGCTTTAACCCCTTCACTAAAGCCCATGAAAATAGCTTTCTCGGCTCTAGGTTCCAACTTTGATTTTCTGACGTGAAAGTATGCGGGACACCCAAATATATGCAGAGAATCATAATCAGAAACGGGTCGTCCAGACCATACCTCCTTCGGAGTTTTTCCTTCTAGTGCAGAAGTTGGTAGCCTGTTGATGATATAAGAGGCATATGACAAGGTTTCAGCCCAGAATGTCTTGCTCAGTCCAGATTGGGATAACATGCAGCGGACTTTATCAATCAGAGTACGATTCATACGTTCTGCTACACCATTTTGCTGTGGCGTGCCTGGTACGGTGAAATGTCTGACTATCCCTTCTTTCTGGCAGGTTTTCTGAAATGGGTCTGACTTGTATTCTCCACCATTATCAGATCTGAGCCTCTTTATCTTTCTTCCGGTCTGGGTTTCGATCATCTTCTTCCAGTTGAGGAAGATGTCCAGAACTTCATCCTTATGATTCATAGTATACACCCAGACATATCTCGAGAAATCGTCTATAAAAGTAACAAACCAACGTTTACCTCCTAATGAAGCGTTCTGAGAAGGTCCCCAAACGTCGGTGTGCACGTAGTCCAATATCCCTTTGGTACGATGGATAGCAGTAACAAACTTGACACGTGTCTGCTTGCCCAAGACACAATGTTCACAGAAGTCAAGTTTCCCACTTTTGGCACCATTCAAAACACCTCGATTCACTAAATTTTGCAGAGCCTTCTCACCGGCATGTCCCAAGCGCATATGCCAGAGCCGTGAGGTATCAGATGAATCTTCAACAGTGCTAGTGGAGACTGCAGCTCTCCCAGAAAATGTGTGACCATCCAGAAAATATAGATTTCTTTCTCGAGTACCTTTCATCGCTAAGAGTGCACCTCGTACAACTTTTAGAATTCCGCCCTCCATGGTTATCTTGTATCCATTGGACTCGAGGACTCCAAGTGAGATCAGATTCTTCTTCAGATCAGGAACATATCTCACTTCTGTAAGTTGTTTGATAGTACCGTCGTGCATCTTCAAGCGGACTATACCGATGCCTTTTGTTTGACAGGCATTATCGTTGCCCATAAGGACAACCCCACCATTGATTTCTTCAAAGTCTGAGAACCACTGGCGATGTGGGCACATATGATAAGAACAACCAGAATCCAGAATCCATCTATCAAATGAATTGAATGAAGATGATGAAACCGAGAATGCCGAATCATCTTCATTGTTAGAATTTTGTTGTGCCACATTCGCATTTGACTTATCCTTGTTAGGACAGTCCTTCTTCCAGTGCCCTTTCTGATGACAATAGGCACATTCATCCTTTGCAGGACGTCTCCGTGTTGATTCTCCTCTGGACTTCGATCTGGATCTGCCTCGTCCCTTGACATATTGTTTGTTGTTATTTCTCCCTCTGGATACCATCAGTGCTTCAGACGTGGTATCTCTATGATCATACTGGTCTTTCCTCCGATATTCATTGTTTACCAACGCATTGGAAACATCCATGAATTTGACATCGTCTTTGCCGTATAACAAAGTCGTGGTCAGATGATCATAAGATTCGGGCAGGGAATTTAACAATAATAACGCCATATCTTCATCTTGAACTTCAACCTCCAGATTTTGCAGATCGGCAATAATTTTGTTGAAATTATCAAGATGCTCAATCATTGGCGTACCTTTCTTATACTGGAAGCGAAAAAGCTTCTTTTTCAGATAGAGCCGGTTCTCTATGCTTTTCGTCATGTATTTGTCCTCCAGCTTCTTCCAGAGACTCGTTGCAGACGTTTCTTTCATGACAAAATACTTCTGCTCCTTGGATAAGCAGAGCCGGATTGTCCCGCAAGCTTGCCGGTTGACATAGTTCCAATCCTCAGGTGACATGTCCCTGGGCTTAGACTCCAAAGCTATATTAGATCCCTCACGGAATAAGAGATCTAATACTTCACATTGCCACATGCCAAAGTTGTTGGTGCCGTCAAATTTCTCCACCTCGAACTTCGCATTGGATAACATGGTTCGTCGCACTGAACCGCTAGTGGATGCTTCTTCATCCATTACTTCGACCTTTTGGGTAGCTTTTTAGCAGAAACCGATGCTACCGTTGCGTCCGGAAGGGTCGAAATAGTAGGAAACCAGTCTTGGATCAACAAAATCGGACGTAAAACGAGTAAAACCGGGCTATTTCAGTTTTGGACCGGTCTGGACCGGTTCAGAGCCGGTTCGGTCGAACCAGCTGGTTCAATTTGGTTCAGCTGAACCGGAGGGCCGGGCCTGGTTCGGGCGGGCTGGTTCGTCGGGCCTGAATCGGGTGGGCTGGTTCGTCGGGCCGGATTTTGGGTCGACCCGGATCCGATTTTGAAGTTGGGTCGGATCCTTTCTTCTCCAATCCAACATGCATGTACGTACAGACTGTGAAAAGTTTTTCAGAATATTTTCAAAACTTTAAATTTAATTTCCCGTTGACTCGGAAGTCGAAATTGTGAACCGAAAATTGTTCCGGACTCCCGTCGACGAGACGAATCTAGTAGTATGATCAAAAAACAATTTCGGACACTTTCAATTTTCGGGCATTTTCACGAACACATGGCTCTGATACCAATTGTTGTGCCAGAATACCCAAAATAAAGTGCAAAAATCATACACATATACAAGAACACGAATATTTACGTGGTTCGGCAATTGCCTACATCCACGGGAAGCAAACACAATTTATTGGAAATTTCTGACGAGAATTACAAACTCTTGAGGATCACCTCACAACTCACAGAAACAGATGCAGAAGCTTTAATAGCTTAATATTGAGAAGTAATTTCAGATTGAGGGATGATTTTCTGAGGAAGAGTTGATGGGTTTATATAGGTGCAAAATACCTCCGGTGGACAATTTCATGGCAACTTCTACTCCTACCTTTGTTGAATTCCAAGCCACCAAATGAGAAAGAAAAGAGCCACCATATGAATAGTAAAGCCACCATTTGAATAGTGGTCAAACCACCGGCCAACACCAAGATCATTAGAAATGTATAAGTCGTGACCAGTGGCGGAGTTAGAGCTTTCAAATAGGGGATGGAACCGAAAAAAATTATTATATGTAAACCAATTTAGTACTCTAAATTGTCATGTTTTCTGTTTTTCGTCAACTAACTTATCAAAGTTAGGGCTTAGTACATTACTTTTTTTTTTTAGTACTTTTCGCAGAAATGCTTATGTGGAATCTTGCATATCAGCAATTTTCGGTACTATGTCAACACTCGTGTGGCATAGGACAAGAAAATGAAAGTTACAAGTTAGAGAAAAACAGAAAACATGATATATATATATATATATATATATATATATATATATATATATATATATATATATATGAAATATGATGAAAATTTCAAGAAATGTAATTCATTAAGTAATTAAACCTCTTGTCTGTTGTGGAAGATGGACTGAACAACTGAAACTAAGCCAGTCTTGGTGGTAAAGTGCTTCAACCCAAGCATTCCTTTCATCTGCTGAAAGATTATAAGTAGTGCGGTCCCTCCCATGAACCCTAGAATCGTTGAATGCGATAGAAAATCTACCAATATACCAAGTCTGCATACATGCATTCACAATATAATTTTTAGTTACTTCTATTTCTTTAACAAAACATATATATATATATATATATATATATATATATATATATATATATATATATATATATATATATATATATATCGAGGGCTGACTTTCTAGACTAGAACTGAAACTGATTAATTGATCCCAAAAACATTTTCTATCTCCATCTTTATCGAAACTATAGATGAAAGAGGCAGAGAAGAGGGAGTCATTTGGGGAATCGCCGAGTGAAGTTCTAGTTATTGAGTTCGAGAGCTTCTAAAGATGTATGGCTCTCAAATGAAGACTTTGCATATATATATATATATATATATATATAACAGTTTTGGCTAAGTCCTTCGGTTCGGTTTATTAATTTTAGATGTTTGTGGTCTCTATCGTTAAATCATTGCGAAAAACTAACAGAAAAAGGGCACGAGTTGAGATATCTTTTTGGCATAAATCAAAACAGTATTGACCACAAACAATAAGGACAAAAGTTATAATTAACCCCACACCGTTACAAGCGACTAACGGTGGAGCCACCCTTGATCAAAGGAAGACAAATGCCCCTTGCAAAAAAAAATTGGGCAAAGGGAGGCAAGTGCCTCTTGCAAAAAACCTTTTAGGGTAAATTTCAAAATTAATCATGTATGATATGTGTTTAATTAATAGCAGTCTCAAACGTTTAAGAATGATCAAAAGTAGTCTATTGGCTTAATCAATAGTAGTTTCAAACGTTTTGGACTACCAAATTGATCCCACAGAAATTGTGTTTTATCAAAAGTGGTCTCACAATTAAAATGAGCTTTGTGACCACTTTTGGTTAAACATATATCATATGCGACCAATTTTGATTAGCCTTAAACGCTTGAGACTACTATTGATTAAACTCATTTTGATTAATCATAAATCTTTGGCACCACTATTGATTAAACGCATATCCTATCGGACTAATTTTGAAATTTCCCCAAAATTTTATTACATAATTTTTTTAAAAAAATAAATTACAATTTGTCCATCAAAAATTACATTTTACCCCTAAAATTTTTTTGCCCTCCATTTTTTATTTTAATAGTTTTTGCCCCTTACTACGCTTCTGCTTCCGTGCCTGCACACCACTTGAATTTGAGATATTATTCAAGAAAAATCGAGTTACTCACACCACGAACCAATAGGTATCGGTGTTCACTCCTAAAAAAAATTATTTTGATTTAGTTATAATTTACCTTAAGAGGCCAAGAACTGTCTGAAACAAGCCAGAGAAGAGCGCAGCTGTGTACACTAAACTTGTATACAATTGTATGTCGTCAACCGGAGATACTTTTTCTCCGATGGTTTCGGCGATAAGCAACGAACAGGCTGCCACTGTTCCGACTGCTAGATGCTTTGAGCTCCCGAATAATGCGTAGATAAGAGGTGGAACAAAACTCGAATCTGTTCATGCATGAGCAACAATTATTCAACTCATGCATGTTAAAGAAAATAAATTAAGCCATTTTAGGTTTATAAATCAGATATATATTTTTATCTGATTTAACAGAGTATTTCTCCCACCGGGATAATTATATTTTTCCATCCTTATTGTTTGGAGTCAAAATTGTTTATGACTCCTCTTGTTTGTAATATGCTGGAAACAGTAGCGGACGCATGGAAAAACAAAATTTAGAGGGTCAAAATATAATTTAAGATGAGACAGAACGTAATTTTGAGGGGCAAAATATAATTTTTGGTCGGTAAAATGCAATTTTTAAAAAATAGGGATCAAACACATAAAAATTCATAAAACAAAGGATTTTTTAGCCATTGGAGGATGTACATCGGAACAAAGGAAGCAGAAACAGAACGGTCTACACAATTTTGGGTGTAAATTAGGCATATGCGCCTTTTCCATTAGTTTTTAATGATAAATCAATATCGGGGATCAAATGTGTGGACAGTTTGGAAACTGACATCCCTACAATTTTTTTTTAAGAAAATGATCTCCCAAATTGTTATGAATAACACTTCATAACAATTGGGAGGTCATTTCCTTAAAAAAACATTATTTTAAGGTCATTTCCATCAAATACGTCTAAAATTAAGTTAGATGAAACATGAAGGACCAAAATTGTTCTAGGCCCGCACATGTATTTAAAATTTTGTAGAAAAAATAATCTAAATTTGATAATCGCATACAAAATCATACTCACCCGAAAAATAGTAATGAGAAAGAAGATATAGAGATGAAAACCTACACAATCCAATGACAGGAGGGATTCTAGCAAGATTGGCATAGCTTATTCCTTGTGGGATTGCTAAGCTAGCAATAGTGATTCCAGCAAGAAGATCATACTTGAATAAGCCAAAGTTGTACTTGGGGAGCCATTCGAAAATGGGAACAAAATATTGAATCTTTTTAATTGTTCGCTTTTTTAATGGCTCATTCTTGAATTGGCGAAAAGGGTCATCAGGAAGAAAGGTTTCCTTTAGCTTCGATTTGAACACAGTGCCGAAGCTTCGTGGGGGATCAAAATTCACTCTACGAGGATTGTATGATTCACCAATCCCTGCCATGCCTGCGCAGTCTCTTTGAAACTGGAATTTAGAAGAAGAAATAATATATAATATAATTAACTATTTTATAAGTGATGGGATAATTTAATAATAGTTAAGTGTGTTTTGACTGATCACATATTTAGGACTAATCAAATATGGTAACACAGATAACTGATAACTATACTTTATGTAATTTTTGGGACTAGCAACGATAACCGAACTGGTGAACACCCATATTTCTAAGTTTGGGACTAGTATTGGATATGTCCATATTCTATGAGACTTATTTTGAAACTTACCTTTAAAAATATTTTTATACATTTTTTACTTAATTAAAATAGAAGTAAATTACTGACCAGTATCTATCTTTATGAAAATATTTGACATATTTAAATTTGTATAAACAATAAGATTGTTTTGGGAAAATTTTAAAAAGTATATATGTGTATGAGAGCAAAACGTGAAAATATAAATATTTTAAAATCTGAAATTCAAAAATCATATCTGATTTATTTATTTGTATAATATTTGTAACTTATACAGACTCTAAAATAATGTAATATTTGAAATATTTTCAAATGGAAAATACATATAAAAGAATTTATAGAGCACATATATATTCAGATAAGGTTGATATATTATTCGTTACATTTATAACACATAACAGCTTATTTGGGCTTATCTAAACTACATAGTCATTTATGTAATTTTAGTTGAGTTTGGATGGAAGTATTTGATTCGGATAAAAAGTTTTGATATGAAAATGGGCCAATATTATTGGGTATATTTGAAATCTATTATAGCTGGTACAAACTGATAATAGATAATTATAAATTTATATATCTAGACTCATCCAAATAATTAAAATATATCTGAATCCATGATTTCAAACCATTCAATCCAAATACTCGTTCTCTAAAATTTGGAAAGTTTAAGCCTAAATAAAAAATGCACACACACACACACACACATATATATAATATATATATATATGGATGGGAATGAGGAGAAGAAAAACTAAATCAAATCTTCAAAAAAAAAAAATATATATATATATATATATATAAACAATTTGTTCATGCATAATTCGTAAATGAATAGAAAATCTTACCAATAGAGCCTGATGTTGATGAAGCAACACGATCTATTACCGATAAATCTCGCGATTAACCCGCGTAAACACGATCAATAATAAATCACAAAGATAATCACACTTTGTATATATACATATGTATTCACAAAATGATTTATAAAATACTTGTATATATACAAAAGCAACAAAAGAAAAAAGAAAAAGGAAAGAAAGGATATATTCAAACAACAAATCCAAAGAAGAAGCTGGAGAGCTAGAAGGAAACGGTGGTTTATAATGAATTTTGATGGTTAAAATAGATTAATGAATTGTCACCTTCATTTCATAATAATAATAAAAATAAATAAATATTAGTCAGATGCTTGAGAATAGGAGAATCAATGGCTTTAAATTAGGGAATGTGAGCAAAAAAATATGTGCTTCAAATTATTGTTATAAAGTAGAATATTTAGGGGCCTTTTTTCGGATAATTAAATAGTGTGGACGTTACAATGTTTGATAAGGATTAAACACATGCATGAATCCATTTTGGATTTTTCGATATTAATGTCTTGTGAAATATAATCTATACTAGCGTGCCGATGAACACGCGTTGCGTGTGTAACCTCATTCCATTCATCATAACCCAAAAAAAACATGTCTAGATTTGAAATTTAAAATAATGAATATGAAATAAACGTGAATAATAGTGGGATGAAACAAAAGTGGTAGTGTAAGTCATAAAAAATTTTGTTGGCAGTTTTCAACAAAAGCGGGAATAGCTAAAAGGGAGAAGTGGATTTGAAAAGTTAAAATACGAAACTAATATTCAGAAATTATGGGGACAATCGATAAACATGCGTAACAAAAAAAAAGGTTTCAACAAAAATGTGGGACATAGTATTTTTTGAAAAAAACTTCACTAAAAATGATGTCATATGACATCATCACGCCCTTTTACATCATTATAAAGAGCAGATTATATACTATTTTTTGAATTTAACTCTATTTTATTAATTGCATATTTGCATTATTGTTTTTCCCTTTCACATGTGTGTCTTGCATTAGTGATTGTATACATTTTATTGTTTAAATTCCAATTATTCAAGTTTTAAAAACCAATTTACATAATTAATTAATTTTCTTAATAATAATAATAATATGATTTTATTATAATTATTGATATCCCTAAAAGAATCACTACACAAATCATAGGACATATCAATATATAATGCAATATATTAATTCATCTTTCCACCGAAAACACATGATCTTGTTCTCTACTCCTTCTCCCAGGCACACACGTCACACACCACTCACCACACACATGTTGTCTTCTCCATCCTCTCTCCTTGACAAAGATACACAAAGACATAACATCGTTACCTCTTGGCTTAGAGGAGAGGTCTGAGTTGACATAGATACACAAGGTTGAAGAGGTCTGAGTTGACATAGATACACAAGGTTGAAGGCAGAGCGCTACCATCTCTTGGTTGACGTAGCATAATCCTCTCTCATTAGGCGATATGTTTGAGTTTAAGTCTGATATAACATATTCACACACCCCTTATAGTTGTACTAAAAACAAAAGATAAAGAGGTAGACATTTTCTCTCTAAATCAAGGACAAATCTAGGAAATATATTGAAGGGGACAAAAGTTAATGACATAAAAGTTAAACAAAAAGATCATAATAAATATCGAGTTTAAAGACCATATGTAAAAATAATAAAGTGAATGAGAGATGACTGCTATTGCATAGTTTCTTTTGAGATATTTCCACATATCACGAAACTTCTTTTGGAAAACGTACATTGAATTAAAAATTTTAAATGCTCGATTGATCGAGCACAGTTGCTCGATCGATCGAGCGGACCAGAACATTTCTGGTTTGTCTGCTACAGGAGCTCGATCGATCAAGCGGGGTGCTCGATCGATCGAGCGCTGCTTCAGATTTGTGAAATGGTTTGTCCATTCATGTTTGGGGTGTGATTTTTTGCCAAATATTGCCTCCAAATGGTGTCCTTTGGACTTGATTTTTGGTTCACTATATATATAACATATCCCCACTTGTTTTAATATAGAATTTTCGAAATTCATTCATAATTTTAGTGAAATTTGAGAGCATTTGTTGTTCATCAAATTGAGTGCTTTGAATCATTGTGGTTTGAGGACTTGTGATTTGGAGTGCTCCTATCACAAGACATAGTCGTTGTATCTTGGGAGACAAATTGCCCGTTAGCACCATAGCGGGGCAATATTGTCTTAAGGACGGAGATTACAAATCTCGTCTCGACATAAAAATTATTTTGAAGTCATTGTTATTTTTTCTTGAGATACACTTTGAGAGAAATTTTATACAACAATCTTAAGACAATATAGTTCAATACAAATGGCTTCATCGAGTGCAACAACGACTCCTGTTCACAATGGTGAAATGCCTGAAAAGTTCAATGGGAACGGCTTCATGCGGTGGCAACAAAAGATGCTATTTTACTTGACCACACTGAGTTTGGCAAGGTTCTTAACCGAGGAGCCTCACCCAAAAGAGGGCGGCACTGGATGCATGGAATCAAAGCGATTTCCTATGCAAGAACTACATCCTAAACGGGTTAGACAATAAATTATATAATGTTTATTGTCTTGTGAAAATAGCAACGGAACTCTGGGCATAGCTGGAAAAGAAGTACAAATCCGAGGATGCCGGTATAAAGAAATTCATAGTTGGACAGTTCCTCGATTTCAAGATGGTTGATACCAAGCCTGTGATGGCGCAAGTGCGAGATCTACAAGTGATCTTGCATGACATTCATGCGGAGGGAATGAGTCTAAGTGATTCATTCCAAGTCGCCGCTATGATTGAGAAATTGCCTCCTATGTGGAAGGACTTCAAGAACTATCTGAAACACAAACGAAATAGATGAGTCTTGAAGACCTTGTGGTTCGATTACGAATTGAGGAGGACAACAAAGTTTCCGAGAGGAAGGCAGGTAGGTTTCAAATGGAACCACGGGCTAACCTAGTTGAACAAAGAACCGGAATAAAGCGTAAGTTATCAGTGGCAAGGCAAAAAGGTTCAAGGAAAATGCTATAAGTGTGGAAAGCCCAATCACATGGCAAAGGATTGTCGTAACAAAGACACTCGTGGGAAAACAAAAGATCAAGTCAATGTGGCCGAACATGATCGGATCTCGGATGACTTGAATGATCTAATGTTAACCGCTGTGGTTTTGAAGCGAACTTGGTGGACAATCCTATGGAATGCTTCATCGATTCCGGTGCAACCCGACATGTGTGTTCGGACAAGGCCATGTTCTCCACTTACACTCCAATAAGAGTGCGCCAACTTATATGAGAAACTCCACTACATCTCTGGTAATTGGACTGTGGAAGGTGGTTCTAAAGATGACTTCGGGAAATGAATTGACTTTGATTGATGTCCTACATGTTCCCGACATCCGAAAGAACCCGACATCCGGATCGGCTCTAGTCAAGGCTGGTTTTAGAATCTGAAAAAATTATACTCTCCAAAAATGGAGTTTTTGTAGGAAAATGCTATATGGCTAAAAGCCTATTCAAAATGAATGCAATGACGGTTAAACGTCAATTTGAAAGCAATAAAGTGAATGATTCTACTTATTTGATTGAGTCTTGTAATTTATGGCATGAACGTTTAGGTCACGTAAATTATGGTTCACTTAACAAATTAGTGAAGTTAAACTTATTGCTTCAAATGAATGTTAACTTGAAAAATAAGTGTGAGACTTGTGTCGAGGCCAAGTTAACGAAACCGCCATTCCATTCAATTGAAAGAACCACGACACCTCTTGAATTAATTCATACGGATTTAGGTGATCTAAAGTTTGTGAAAACTAGAGGTGGGAAAAAGTACTTCATTACTTTCATTGATAATTGTACGAGATATTGTTAAGTCTATTTGCTAATAAGCAAATACGAGGCCTTGGGAGTATTTAAACAATACAAGAATGAAGTTGAAAATCAATTTAGCAAAAAGATAAAGAATGTTCGAAGCGATAGAGGAGGAGAATATTGAGCACCGTTTGAAGATTTTTGCACTGAGTATGTCATTATTCACCAAACCACTGCCCCCTAGTCACCACAATCAAATGGAATTGCCGAACGTAAAAATCGTACTCTAAAAGAGAATGACATAAAAGTTAAAAAAAAAGGTCATAATAAACATCGAGTTTAAAGACCGTATGTAAAAATAATAAAGTGAATGAGAGATGACTGATATTGCATACTTTCTTTTGAGAAATTTCCACATATCACGAAACTTCTGTTGGAAAACGTACATTGAATTAAAAATTTTAAATGCTCGATCGATCGAGCACAGTTGCTTGATCGATCGAGCGGACCAGAAATTTTCTGGTTTTGTCTGCTACAGGAGCTCGATCGATCGAGCGGGGTGCTCGATCGATCGAGCACTGTTTCAGATTTGTGAAATGGTTTGTCCATTCATGTTTGGGGTGCGATTTTTGGCCAAATATTGCCTCCAAATGGTGTCCTTTGGACTTGATTTTTGGTTCACTATATATATAACATATCCCCACTTGTTTTAATATAGAATTTTCGAAATTCATTCATAATTTTAGTGAAATTTGAGAGCATTTGTTGTTCATCAAATTGAGTGCTTTGAATCTTTGTGGTTTGAGGACTTGTGATTTGGAGTGCTCCTATCACAAGTCATAGTCGTTGTATCTTGGGAGACAAATTGTCATAGCAAACCGTTAGCACCATAGCGGGGCAATATTGTCTTAAGGACGGAGATTACAAATCTCGCATCGACATAAAAATTATTTTTGAAGCCATTGTTATTTTTTCCTGAGATACACTTTGAGAGAAATTTTATACAACAACCTCAACTAACATCAATAATAATGGATATCAAACCAATGAAAGAAAATCCTCTAAGACAACTAGATTATCACTAATAGATATTTGAATCCCTATAAAAAAAATTTGATAAAAAATTTAGCTCATTGAAAGGGTCACATCTAAGTTAGTAAATTATCATAAATGATACATGGAATCTACACGTTGTTAAAGAAGCTAATTATGTGATTTGATAATAAGATTAAGTTTTGTAGCTCAACATTTTGAGCACATTTCAATTTTTCTCTTTTCAATATATATATATATAATATTCGATAGCTTATCAAAGTAATCATGCAGATAAAAAATACTCAGACAAAAAATTATCAAATAATCGAACAAATGCAAATATGCATATTGCAAACGAAAACAGTCTTAGATCTAAAAATTTCATAAAAAAATAACTACAATCAAGGCATAAATTCTTTCACCATCAAGACTCCGTAAAACATAAAAAGATAAAACCCACCAATATGATAGCTTTTGCATAAAAAAATCAAGAAACCAAATTCAAAGGATAAAAGTAAACATGAGAATAAATTACATGGAGCAACTAAGGTTTTCAGATTTAAAAACCGATAAGTAAGAAAGGAGAAAAATCCTCGGAAATAGATATCAAATTCCGATTATTTTGGTCGATATGCAATCCAGCAAAGTTGAAAAGAAAAGTATGATATTTGAATATATAGAAACATAGGATTTTTATTGAGGTAAAATTTAATGACATAAAAATGGGGGGAAAATAATTTAAGGGGATTAAACATTATTATTATTATTATTTATAATATAAAAAAAAAGTTGAGGGGTGCAGTGTGGCATCGCCACTGCTCTTAATCCTAACCGAGAGGCTTTATTTCGGGTGGAGTCATCACATTGTCTTTATTACAGAAGAATATTTTTGAGGATTTTACGAGGGAGAAACGACTTAATTGATTGTATGGTGAGAAATTTCAGTAGCTGATTTTTGGATAGCGTGGAGAGTTTTGTTGATACACCTCAATTTGAGTGTGGGATTCATTCGATTATAAATCGTACAAAATATACCAAAAGAAAATTACAAAAGATATACAAAATAATATAAACAAGATAATATTATAGTTAAACTAACTCCTTGATTTGTGCTTATCACCCCCTTCAAGCAAAGCGTAGGGTTGCATCCAACAAGAAGCTTGGAAACAATGGTCGAGCGAGACCTATAGTGAAAATATCCGCTAGATGTAGATGAGAATGAACAAATTGTGTAGAAAGTTTTCCAGCTAATACAAGTTCCCGTACAAAATGATAGTCAATATCAATGTGCTTGGCGCGCTTGTGGGCAATAGGATTTTGACCGAGGAATATCGCGCTTTTATTGTCATATAAGAGTAGTGGTTTGTCAGGAGATAAGGCACATAGATCATGAAGTAAATGTGACCCAAATAAGTTCAGCAAGTGTTTGCTAAGGCGCAACACTCTGATTCACAACTATAGCGAGCAACAAAGGATTACTTTTTAGCACTCCAAGTTACTGTTGTTGCCAAGAAAAATGAGTAAACCGTAGGTTGATCGGCGCATTTCAAGACATCAAGCCAAGTCTGCATTAGAATAGCCGACCAAATTGGATGGAGGGTTGTGACTAAAGGAAGACCAAAATGCATTGTGCCTTTGACGTAGCGCATAATACGTTTAACGGCTTGAAAATGTTCATTTGTTGGCTGTTGAAGAAACTTGCTTACAAGATTAACAAGTTAGATCAGGACGAGTAATAATTAAGTATTATAGAGCACCCACCAAAGAACGATACAAAGTGGGATATGAAAAAATCAAGCCATCACGCTCAAGATGTTGACCAGCAGCCAAAGGAGTGGAAACAGGCCTGGAGCCCAATAATTGAGCCTTTGTAAGAATGTCATGACTCACGATCATATTTGTCTTGGCTTAAGAAAAGCCCATCAGATGTCTAAGTAACTTTAAGCCCTATAAATTAAGTAAGATGGCCAAGATCCTTGGTGGCAAAATTCAGTGTTGAGACTAGAAATAAATTTGCAAACCAGATCATGATTGTAGCCAGTGAAAATAATATCATCAACATAGACAGGCAAATAGAGAACATAAGAACCCTGATTGAAGAAGAATAACGAGGTGTCAGCAAGGCTACAACAAAATCCAAGTCAAACTAGAAAATAATTGAACCTTTGAAACTAAGCTCGAGGAGCTTGCTTGACACCATATATTGCTTTATTAAGATGACAGACATGATTGGGAAAGTGATGGTCAATATAACCTGGTGGCTGCAAAACCATGCCTCAGTTAAGAAACCATTGAGAAATACATTTTTGACATCAATTTGATATAATAGCTAATACGCATAACAACAAGAGCAAGAATAATGTCAATTGTAGAGGCTTTTAAGATAGGACTGAAACAATGGGAGTAATAGAAACCATGAATTTGGGGAACTATTGTGCCACCAGTAGAGCTTTGAGTTTGTCAATAGAGCATCAGAAATGTATTTAGTACGAAATACCCATAACAACAAGAGCAAGTGCGAACTATAGAGGCTTTTAAGACAAGATTGAAAGTGTGGGAGCAATCGAAACCATGAATTTGGGGAACCCTTGTGCCACTAGTCGAGCTTTGAGTTTGTCAATAGAACCATCAGAAATGTATTTAGTACAAAATACCCATCCCGAACCAACAATCTTGGTACCAGTGAGGCGAGGTACAAGATCCTAGGTATGGGTCATACGAAGAGCAAAAATTTCATTATCCGTAACAGCGAGCCAGTCAGGATGTTTGGCAGCAGATTTAAAGCCTTTGAGTTCCGTAGAGGTGAGAGTGCTGATATTAGCCTAGTTGGGCCAAGTCGCGACGTGCTTAGGCTTGAATATTCCAGCTTTGGCCCAAGTTAGCATAGGATGAGTGGATTGGGATGTGCAGCTGGAGTAGGGAAGGATGATTGGCCCTGGGTCACGTGAGATCGGGGCTTCATTATGTGCAGAAATGGGTCCGTCCGGAGGAGCAGTGGGCATATGAACATGAGCCGAGCAAAGTGAGCATGGCCGAACTGGGACATAATCATTTGTAGGTGAACTACAATCCTTCTGAGTCAACAACAAAGAGGAATGGATCGTGGCATTAGGCTCAGTGAAGCTCAGGAAGTCCAGTTGATGAATGCCATTCTCACGAAAAAATGATTGAACTCATTTATTTGTAAATTCTGTTCCACCATCACTTTGAAAAACCTTGACACGACAAGAAAATCGTGTGCGCACCAAAGCATGAAATTGCAACAAAATATCATAAAATTCAGATTTGAGTTGCATTGGATAGAGCCATGTGAATTGAGACAAAACATCCACAAAAAATAACATAGTACCAGATAAGTAGAGCAAACAGGTGTTGGACCCCATAAATCACAATGAATTAAATCCAAAACATGCAATGAATGTTTCTCATTAACTTGAAAAAACAATCCTTTGATTTTTGCCAACTGACACTAGAATATAATATGGTTTTGGCAAAAAGACGTAACAATTAATTGACCCAACTTATTTAATAATGAAATGACATCAAATGAAACATGTCAAAAGCGAGAGTGTCATAATTCAAAAGAAGCGTGTAAACGCTTTGATCTTAAGGTTGCAACCAAGGACGACTGGTTGTGCTCTATCTTGTACAATCCATTAGCACGCATGTCTTTTGCTAGGATGTCCTTGGTGGCTCGATTCTGAATAGCAAACAAATTTTTAGTGAAGAGAACGCTAACTAGATAATCAGAAGTCAACTTACTGGTAGAAAACAAGTTTTTAGTAAGGTGTGGCACAACTAACACATTCAATAATTTCACATTGTTAGATAGAACAAGATCCAATATGTGAAATAGATAGAGCATCACCATTACCAACAACCTCTTGATCAGTTCCAGAGTAAGGTTCTTAGGAACCCAGAGAGGAAGAGTTCAGAGTCATATGTGTGGAAGCACCCGTGTCAAGCAACCAATCAGAGGTATTTGCCGGAGAGATTTGCCATCCATCATTGAAAGCCTTAGCTAAGTTAGCAGTTTCAGAATTGGATCGGACTAAGCACCAGTAATGAAGGAATATGGCAGTGATGTTGAACCATCAATGAAGCCAATGAGACCTTGACAAGTAAATAGAGACACAACTTGATGAAAAAAGGATGAACAGACGGCTTGAAAAAACATTGTAGGGTTTAGGGTTTATATCTTCTGGGTGATACCACTGGAGAGTTTTGTTGATCCACCTCAATTTGAGTTTGGGGTTCATCCTATTATAAATAGTACAAAATACACCAAAGAATAATTACGAAATAAAACAAAAGATACACAAAATACTATAAACAAGGAAATATAATATTCTAGTTAAACTAACTCTTTGAGTTATGCTTATCCGATAGCATCACTTATAGGCATGGGCGAATCTAAAACCTTTACTTGGGGGTAAAAAATAATAACATAAAAAATGGAGGGCATATTTTTTTTTTAAAGGGGGTCATAATATAATTTTAGGGGGCTAAATACAAATTTTGGGGGGGAATGTGATTATGTTGGTAAGATCTAATTTTTTTTATTTAAAGTGATAAATTTTTTTGGGGGACAACTATCCCTATCCAACTTGTGCATTTGCTATTGGTTATAGAAAACCATTATGTTCAACCATACAAAAAATTTATATTGAGTTCATTATATTAAAATTGGATACAAAATGTAATTTATAAATAACAAATTTCGTGTATAGTATATTTATGTTGAAGTAAATTTGTTATGTCCAGCCTGCTCAGACCGGTTAATGGGCCGGATCGCCGTGATCCGACTCGAAGTCAAACCGGTTCAATCGGATCCGAGCGATCCGTATCAATTACATGTCTGATCCAAAACCTGTCCGGATCGGACAAGTTTACCTGGGCTGGAACAGGTGCTTCACCGGTTCTAGCTTGGTGCGTCCGGTTTCAGGTCGGAACCAAAAACGACTAGATTTAAAAGAAATTAAACAAATAGAAAATTAATAAAATTTAAATTGGTAGGGCAACCCCAATGGCCAAACGACAATATGCCCAACATCTATTTAGCCGTTGAGCAATAAAAAAATAATTTCTTTGATTTTTTTAATTTTTTTTTAAAAAAAGCTATAAGTACTGCTTCTTTTATACCCAAAATCCACTCAAACAATTCTCAAATTCCTTCGTCTAGTTTTCTGAAATTTCATACAAATCTCTCAACTTTTACAATTATATTCCAATTATCACAATATTATTATCACTTTGTTATTATAATTTCATTATTATTTCATTTAGATAAATTATTTATATTATTACTATGGCAACGACTTTTATTAGGGGTAGTATGGTGGTGCTCTCTCAATTTCACTAGTAAACGAACAATATGACTATCCTACCGACTTTGATAATGTGCACCATATTGACGAAGAAGAGGAACAAATTGTAGAACCTTCCGCTTCCCGTCGCTTGCCGCAAGTGGAGTCATCCGAGGCTACTGGGAGTCGAACGAGTAACCATCCAAACGAAGCAAGTTATCGTATCATTTTAATATTCAGCCAAAACCATGTACAAACAAATCTGTTGTTATTTGCGGATATGTAAAATCACTCACAATTATAAAACAGACGGTTCAGCTGCAGGTATTAGAACATTTTAAAAAATATTTAGTTAAAATAAATAATTTTGATGATGTAAATCTACAACCAATAGGTAGGGAACCAACACAATTACAAATTAATCCCCAAACCGACAGAAATTTTGTTTTATCCCCTGTAGTAAACCTATTTTTAAACATATTTCTAGACATACTTTATGGAAAAATTGTATGAATATATGTTTGTAGAATATCGTAAAACTTTAATCGAGCATTTTTATTATCTTCCTTGCAGTGTTAGTTTAACTATTGATATTTGGACGAATATCAAACTACTTTCATATCTTATTGTTACTTGCAATTGGATTGATGATAACTAGTCTTTGTAGAAATGAATTTTATCACTTAATTAGATTCTGCACATACTGCGTATGTGATTGCTACATATGTTGTTAATGTTTGTAGAACCTATGGCATTCAAGATAATTTTTTTGCTTACACTTGTTAATGCATCGAATAATTACTCGGCAAGCGTGATTTAAAAGCAATATTAAACCTATACTTGATGGTGTATGTTAGATGTGCATATCATATAATTAACTTGACTGTAAAAGTTGGTTACAGATATTCTGAATCTATTAGAATTGGAAAAATGATGAATTGTACTAATGCTTACATCAATCACGCATTAAACGTGAATGTAGGTATACTTGTGCAAGTAGTGGTGTTAGGTATAGTTTTTCCACCACACGTACAAACTCATTGAAATTATTTGTACCATATGCTAAATTTGATATTACCTTATAAATATATTTTGACCCATATCTATAATCTTATCAAACGCTTGATAATGATGAAAGTTTTTATTGACCGATGATGATTAATATTTTGTTAGTAATTATACTGCTTTGTTATATACTTTAAAGAAGCGACATGTTATTTTTACAGTATTTTTTATTCTAATCATTTTTCCTTCCAGTTTTATTTAACATGTTATGTAAATTTCTTGAATTCAGAGGTAATCTTGATTTGGCAATGTTCGTTGCTCGCATGGAGGCAAAACTTACAAAATATTGCAAAAACAATAATACATGTGCACTACATATCTACACTGTTAGATCGGCGTATGACCGTTTGATACTTTTTAAATATTATGGACAATTTTTGGAGTATGATGTATCAAAAGACGTCAATTATGCGTTCTCTCCAAAATATATTTTGTTTGTATCATAGTGAACATGCACAAGGGCCATATAGAGAATAAGAGGAAGAATACATTGCCCAGTCAAGAAGTTGAGGGATTAATCAACTGATGAGTCTTTGAAGGAAGAAACTAAGAGGAAAAGGAGTGGCAAGTAGTATGTTGAACGAGTTGCAATTCTTCTGCAAGTCAAATTTTCATAACAGATGAAAATTTTGACGTACTGGTAGAAAACAAATGCAAGACAATATCATGTCTTATCAAAATGGCTATAGACGAATTGCGGTGCAAGTGTCAAGTGTAGTATCAGAATCAACATTTTCAACATGTGACCGAAAATTGGAGACCATAGAAGAAGTAAACGAGAATGAGTGAGACCATAGAAGAAGTAAACGAGAATGAGTAGTCGACGAGTTCTTAGGCCATAGTTCCGAAGAAGAAGATGATGAATAAACAAAGATGCTAATAAATTATGATGAATAATGTAAATTATTTTATTAATTTCAAATGTTAATTTTTATCTACATATATTTCAAATTCAATGAAGTATGATTTTTTTCCTTATGTATTAGTCCATCACTTTATTTCATTTTCTACTAATTTCAAATATTGTAAATTTTTTTAAAAAATAAAAATAAAATAAAAAAGAATCGGACCAACTCGGAACCGGTCCAATCCAAAACCAATCCGGAACCTCCGATCCAGATCCTGGAAGCGGTCCATGGCTAAGACCATTAATGGTTCCAACCCATTAATCCGGAACTGGTTTGAACAGGTTCGATAGCACTCTGATTTATCCACATATCTCATTGCATATTGCATCACGTTTTAAGAACATAATCATTTCTTTAAATTTAATTATTCATCATTTTTCTCTCAGAAAAAATATTCATCATTTTTTGTAAAATACTATATTATTAATTTTATGTTTACTCATTACTTTTTATTTTACAATTGTAAAGTACATCATAAACCATTAAAATAATTTAGAAATTTGAGATGTATATTATATACATTACTAACCATTATTGAATGACACAATCAGGTTAATTTTGAACAACTGATGAGAGGGCGTCGTAGAGGTGGTTATGTAAATTTTGACATTTTGTGGAACGATCGTAGTTATTGTCGAGGAGTTTTTTTTAATTACCAATAAAATAATTAGATAATTTGAAGAAATTTTATAGATAAGAAAAAAAAATTTAAAAATTGTTTGCAGCAGTGAAATCATCGTTTAGGAGCGCGAAATTGTCATCCAGTTCCACGTGGCCATGAAATCAGCGCCCCCTTCTGTATGGTCACGAAATCGTCTATAGTTGCACATTAGTTTAAGTTTGAAATTTTATCGTGGTGGCTGTCTTTTCACGACCGATAGTGCAAATAATGTTATTAACCCAATAAATTTTAATGGCAAAACATCTATAGAATAAATCTAAACGTAAAGTACAACTCAGCAAGAAAAAAAAAAGTAAAGAGCAATCTTCGAAATCATTTTCGTAAAACGTTTCCCACAATACTAAAAAATAATACCAACCAATCCCATGGTCATTGTACTTATTAATTTTTAGCAACCATTACAACTATTGGAGGTGGGGGATAAAGACTCGACACGAGATCTCTATATCGCAATTGCGATGGTGCCAAATGAACTATAAACCATCGGTCATTCTACTTTTTTTTTATCAGAGAAAAATATATATAAAAGCGGGAGTACCAGAAGTACCAGAAGTACTCGATAGTAGATAGTTCATATAATTGACCAAACGGAATTTAAGAAAACACTAGAACCCGATACACTATGGCCCTTGACAATATATAGAAAGCCCCCAAATACTGAAAATACCCTACAACAAACAACACATTGGTCAACACAAAAGCAAACAAACATTTGGATTACGACACTAATCCGAGAATGAATAGCTGAAGCTTCTTTGTTTTGAGCTTTTGATCCAGATTCTATATTTAACTAGGTCTAGCAAATTATTATTCCGAATCATCCTGCCCTCGGAAAACTCTTCCATTTCTTTCCAGCCACAAAGTCCATACTACAGCAAGCCAGATTGTGACCCAATCCTTCCGCCCTTTATCAAGATCCCATAAGTGATAGTGATGGAGGAAATTGCTAACCGAATGGTAGTGATTAGCCAGCTTCATTCCAAGCCACTCATAGCATTTCATCCATAGTCTATATGCCTCAGGGCAAGAGAAGAACAAGTGGTTAGTCGATTCCTCATCTAAGTCACAAAAGACACAATTATCCGATATTGTCCCCACTCTAATGTGTCACAATCTCAGATTTTGCTTTGTGGGTACTCGATCTCTGAATATTCTCCAAGCTAACACAACCACCTTATTAGGAACATGAGATTTCCTCCAAATCGATTCAAAGGACAATTGCAAATCTGATGCAGGAACCATGTCGTCGAGAATTAGAAAGTACGTTGAAGATACCGAGTACTGGTTGGAATGATCATGACGCCAAACCCAAGTATCTTGTTTATCACGATCCAAAGCTAACCTATCAATAAGAAGAAATAACTCGTTAAATAAATCCTCATCCCAAGAGAATAATTCCCTACGCCAATCCCACGCCCAATGCCAAACATTACCAACCCTAGCCCCCATATTCCCCACAGAAATATCTCTATCTGTAGCAATAGACGCCAATCTAGGGAACCTAAAATCCAACCTTTCCTCCCCAATCCAGACATCCTTCCAAAATTTCGTATCTCTTCCATTTCCTACTCTTCTTACCACCCCTTCTCTAAACCACCCTTAAATATCTGAAAAATAAATCTCCACAAATATTTCCACCATAAGGAATGATTCATGTTACCCCCGCCCCCCACCCCCTAACAGCGACTCCCAATTGAGTTCTCCATACTTTGACCTAACAATTTTTACGGACAGTTGATTTCCCCTACTAACAGCCCCCAACCCCATTTACCCAAAATAGCCTTATTGAATAAATCCAAATCCCTAACCCCCAGCCCCCCATTAGTTTCCGATTTGCAAATCTCAGACCATTTGACCCAGGCTAATTTTCGGCTGCACTCCCCACCCCCCGAAGAAATGCTATCTGAAGAGATTTTAATTTGGCTAGAACTTTCTTGGGAGCACGATAAAAGGGAAAAGAAATAAACTGGTAGAGATGACAGCACAGCATTCAGCAGAACCATATGTCCCCCTAGCGATAAACTCTTGTCCTCCTAGCAAGACAACCTTCTCCTGTTGTTAGGATCGGTCCGGAGTGTTTAGGGGGGGGGGGGTGAATGAACACTCCTTATAAAATTTATCCCTTGTGAATTCTTTCGGATTAGTGAAAGAAATCTGTTACTTAATCAACTCTTTGAACAGAACAGACCACTAAAAAGGTGAGTGCGAAAACGGTCTGCTCTTGTAAAAGTAAGAACGGCTCGATGGCTAAGTGCAGAAGGATAAGACACAGGATATGTTTCTGGAAGTTCGAAGGTGGTGTAATCCTTCTACGTCTCCCCTTCTTCCAATTAAGGAAGGTTTATACTAGAAGACTTTGATTTATACAATCCTGTTGTACAAACCCGATTCAGGCTGGATTTACCTCACTACCAGTCTGAAACTCCTAGTCACTCAACCTGCTCAGACACACTCTGTCTGACAGTTACAATAAGTTGCTCACTTCTATTTTTCAATACACAATGCGCACAGTGATCCTACAATGATCAAATGTTACAAAGTAATCGCGCTTAAATAAATAACTTCAGCTCGAAAGCTTCTGAACTTTGTAAGCGTGTGCAGTTGCTTTCTTGTGTGTTTTTCAATTGATCAGCGTGAGTTGGAATCAAGAGTCTATGTCTTCCTTTTGTTGCCTCCTTTTATAGTTGAGGGTAGCAACGACATTGTTTCCCTTTATGTGCGACTTTGACTCTTTTTAAACTCTGAGAAAGCTACAGTCTTCTTCTTCCGGACACTTGCCGTTCTGGTGTATGCTTTCGGCGATTGTCAGGTAAGCTCTTCTTTGTCTTCTTACCTTTAATGGCAATCTTCGACTTTTGATCCTTTGTAGCATTAATTACAGCATTAAATGCTACAATAAATAACCGTTAATGGTTCGGACTGAGAAGCCATCCTTTATGTATCTTTGACTGCTTTGATCTGATAAAGGTTGAGATCGATTTGAAATATCGATCTAGTCAGTCTGGAATCCATTGATCCGGTCTGATATGTGATATTCTTTATCAGCTTGCTCTGTTTTGCGCGATCGATCTGGTATGCCTGATTTCCATCGATCCGGTCTGAAATGTTTTGTCATCTTGCTCTGTTTTGTCCGATCGATCTGGTCAAACTGATTTCTATCGATCCGGTCTGAAATGTTTTGTCATCTTTAAAATCTCATCGATAAGGTCCGGAACTAACAAATTCCCCCTTTTTTATGATGACAAAACCTAGCTTCTAAGTCTTTTTAACCAGTCTTGATAAGAGCTCTGAAGCGAATGCTTTCGGATCGATTACTTCTTTGTTCAAAATAAATGAACTTCATTAAGTTGGATCGATTAAATCTTTATTATTAAGCCTTATGATGAGGTTCAAAATAAATGAACACAGACTTAATCAAACGAGGATTTTATTGATCACCAAGAAAATCCTAAAAATACACAGTCTGAAAATATTATTTTCTAGAAGGCGGCCTGAAGTCTGTCTTCTTTTCCCCCTTTTTGTCAGCAGCAATCTCTTGAAGAAAGTCGACAACTTGTGCTAGCTGCGAGCTGATAGCGTCAAGACGAACGTCTTGAGCGCGGAGGGAATTGGCAACAGATGCTCTGACTTCAGTGGCTAGCTCGATCTGCTCTTTTCTCAGGCTGTTCTTGTAAGAGGCCTGTTGAGAAAACAGATCGTTTATGCCGCGCTGAAGGCTTCCGACACTGGCAGTCATCTTCTCTTTGAAAGAAGCAAAGTCCAAGGCTGTGGCCCTCTGACCTTGATGAACTTCTAGAACGCGTTGAGTCAAGGACAGACAGGTATCAGAGAAGTGCTGGATAGTCCGTGCCAGGGATGGAGGTGCATCAGATAGCTTGCTGGGAGAGTGATCTGATGATGACATGGCATGGTCATCTTCTTCAGCAATCGGCACGATGGAAGAAATGGCAGCTTGATGACTTTCGGATCGGATCAGAGTGACCAGATCCGAAGAAAAACCTTGAATGAAGGCCAAATCTTCATCTGATGGTCCCGGAGGAGAGTGGGGACTGGGAGGTTCCTCAACTTGGAGAGCTGCAACCACTGTAGATACCACGAAATCCGGATCGATAAAGTCTGGTGCTTCAGTTGTTGCACATGCTGCAGCTGGACTGGGTTGTGCACGGGAGGCTGATGACTTCAATGGAATAGATGTTGTCGGAGAGTCCAACAGAACATTCATTGGTTCATCATCTGTTGCAGACGGAGCATTAGGCAATGGCTGCTCCGCTGTCTGGTCTGGTACGTGCTCTGCAGGCTGATCCTCTGTCTGTTGTGCTGCATCAGAGGGAATAGCCTCGATAAATGGTTCTGCCAGAGTCTTGCTTGCAGAAGGATGATCCGGGCTTGTGGCTGGAGTGGAGATACCTAGCTTCTGTCGTTGAAAACGGACAGCTAAGGATAGAGCATGAACATCCATTTCGAGTTGAGCAATCACAGCCCCATCATCTCTGGCAGTTGGAGCAAGCGGATCGAAGTTCTTCTTTTTGGCAACAAGAAGCAGATTAGCCAGTCTGAATCTGTGTTTTGCCGTAAATAAATCTTTGCACTGCACGGCAAGTCGAACATCATCAGTCTCAGTTCCTTTCAGAGCTTCATCTTCCATCTTCTTCAATCTGTGCAACTTACCGTAGAACAGCTCAATGTGGTTGATAGTCCGGTACTGGACATATTCATCAAAAACCACAATGAGTTCCTTTAGCCTCTCATCAACATCCTCCATAGCGATGTCGATGGCAGTCTGCGCTGCAGATTTGGGTTTAGAGAGGGGTTCGGTGAGAATGACTTTTCCCTTGCCGGTGGAGGAAGGGGACTTAATCCCTGATTGGGTATAGTCTCCCAACTCAGTGATAACTATCCCTTTGACCACGGGATTGGCAGAGGGAATTCGAAGGGTGACTTTGGGTGCAGGGGTTGAAGCTTGTGAAAGCTGGGTGGAAGGTTGAGGGGCAGGGGTTGCTTTAGGAGGTGGCAGTATGGGTGGAGGTAGAGATTTGGTTGGTTTGGTGATCTGGGTTCGGGGCTTTTTCGGAAGTGGCTTGGATGGTGATGAGTGAGCAGACTGGGTTGCTTCCGAGTCAGTCTGAATGGTCAGCTTCCGCTTGACCCGAGGTTTGCGCACAGCAACTGGTTCCTCGTCCTGCTCAACCTTGACTGCAGCCAGAGTAGCAGGAGTAGGCGGAGCACTCTTGGACTTCAGCAGTGCAAGCCCTTTGGAGTTAAGGATCTTAAAGGGACGGAGAGCAGACGGCTTGCTCAGCTCGAGGCCTAAGGACTCCAAGAGCTTGCTGAGAGGAACAGCAAAACATACGGCGTGCTTGGATGCAATCACCGTTTCCAGCAGTACTCCAAACAAAATCATGGACCAGTTTATCTTCTGGCCGGATACAATAGCCGCCATAGCCCTGAACTTTTCGACGGTTACAGCATCGAAGCTTCCTGCTTTACCCCAAAAGTGGCTTGCCTACCACTTCGCATAGCACCTGGAAATGGAAGAGCATTTCCTTCTTCTTAAAGGAGGGTTGCAATCGGTGGCCAGAAATAGAAATCTTCCCCTGAAGATCTAAGAGTGACGCTTGAGGAGTCTGTCCGAACTCTGTCAGTCCGGAACTGGGGAGGCCAAAGGTCTTGGCCATCGTCATTGGCGAGATCTCGAAAGATTTGCCCTGGACAGTAGTAGAAATGGATGTCTTCCGGGAGACGGCGTTGGCGAACAGCTCGCGGATTTCTGATTCATAAACAACTGTTCCGCATTCCAAGAAGTTCCTTAAACCAGATGATTTCAGGGCTCTAAAAATGGACACCATCGTAGTATCTTCTGCCCTGTAAATGTCATCAAACTCAACGGAGAGTGAGTTATGAGTGATGGTAGCCATTTGAAAGGAGTTTAAAGAAAGTGCGAAGAGTAAGAGAGTGAGAGAGTAAGAAGGTAGAAAGCGGTAAATTGTAAAAAGTGAACAAGTATGAAATGTTCAGCCCGCTAAATAGGAGAGAGAAGACACGTGTCTTTATCTCCAAGTCTGAGAATTAAATAATTCAAAATAAACGGTCAGGATAAAGAAAGATAAGGCGGTTAAAGTACAACTAGTTAAAATGGTCAATCAGTCCGAGCTGTTGTTATTGTCCAGACAGATCATAGGATAAAATCAGACTGACAAGGATCGGTCTGAAAGTTCGGACCGGTCTGTGTCTTTCTGAACATTGTATTATCGATCTGTGGTGACAAAAAAATCTTCAAGTGCGAAAAGAATAAAAACATCTAAACTAATTAAGATAAGTCAATTAAACCAAGAATTTGACGGAAATAATTAAACTTAGCCTCAGGAAGCGGTTTAGTGAAGATGTCTGCTGCTTGCTGCTCTGTTGAAATGTGCTCGATCCGAATTTCCTTTTTGCCAACATGATCTCGAATAAAATGATGTCGTATATCAATATGCTTTGTTCGAGAGTGCAGAACTGGATTATACGTTATAGCAATTGCACTTGTGTTGTCGCAAAATATCGGAGAGTCAACAGCTTGGATGCCATAGTCTTTGAGCTGGTGTTGAATCCAGAGCATTTGAGCACAACAGCTTCCAGCGGCTAGGTATTCTGCTTCAGCTGTGGATGTGGCAATCGATGTCTGCTTCTTACTGAACCAAGAGATTAATCTTTCACCTAGAAATTGACATGTTCCACTGGTGCTTTTACGATCGATCTTACACCCAGCGTAGTCTGCGTCTGAATACCCGATCAAACTGAAGTTTGAATCTTTGGAGTACCAAAGACCAACGTTCTGAGATCCTTTTAAATATTTCAGAATACGCTTGGCAGCAATAAAATGTGATTGCTTTGGTTCTGACTGAAATCTGGCGCACATACAGACTGAAAACATAATATCGGGCCGGCTCGCTGTAAGATACAATAGCGATCCGATTAGTCCTCTATACATGGTTACTTCAACTGCCGTTCCCCCTTCATCTTTGTCTAACTTGATTGTTGGACTCATTGGAGTTGATGCAGTTGAGCATGTTTCCATTCCAAATCTCTTGAGGAGCTCTTTGGTATACTTGGTCTGATTGATGAAAATGCCATTGTTGAGCTGTTTTACTTGCAGACCCAGAAAGAATGACAATTCTCCCATCATGCTCATCTCGAACTGTCCCTGCATTAACTTAGAAAATTTCTCGCACAATTTGGGGTTAGTTGACCCAAAGATTATGTCATCAACATAAATCTGAACTAATAGGGTATGTTCCCCCTTAATGAATTTAAATAGAGTTTTATCTACTGAGCCGATCTGGAAATCATGGTTCAGCAGAAATTGAGATAAAGTGTCATACCAGGCTCTTGGAGCTTGTTTCAGACCATACACTGCTTTATTCAGTAGATATACATGATTGGGATACAAATGGTTCTGAAATCCAGGTGGTTGCTCAATGTAGACTTCTTCCTGAAGCTTTCCATTAAGAAATGCGCTCTTGACGTCCATCTGATATACTTTGAAGTCTTTAAAGGCAGCATAAGCAAGAAAGATTCGGATAGCTTCAAGTCTGGCGACTGGTGCAAATGATTCATCGAAGCCGATTCCGTCTTCTTGTCTGAATCCCTGTGCCACCAGTCTGGCTTTGTTTCTAACCACAGTTCCATCTGCGTCTAGCTTATTTCTGAAGACCCATCTGGTTCCAATAACAGGCAGATCGCTTGGTCTGGGGGTTAGACTCCAAACTTGATTTTGTTCGAATTGATTAAGCTCTTCTTGCATTGCTTTAATCCAGTTGAAGTCAGTCAGAGCTTCATCGATCTTCTTGGGTTCCAGAGTTGAGATGAAGGCAGCATGAGTGAACTCATCCATCATCTGTCCTCTGGTTCTGATCGGTGCAGAAGGACTACCAATCACTAGATTAGGTGGATGCTTCTTAGTCCATCGATAGCTTGACTCTGGATTGTCTGGTCCGGTCGGATGAACAGTAACAGCATGATCAGTATCTGCTTTAATATTTGAGTCAGGAGCATCCGGATTAGCTCGATCTGAAGTTTCTTCAACGCCTTGATCCGGTCTGTTTGGTACTTCTGGTTCTGGTGGATTGTCTCTTGACCTGTTAGCTACAATCTCATCATCACTGTTAGCTTCGAGATGGATATTTTCCATCTGATTTTGAATTGATTCTTTGTTGCCCTCAACACATAAAGTTTCATCAAAGACTATATGAACAGATTCTTCTACAGTTAAAGTTCGATTATTAAAAACTCGATAAGCTTTGCTAATTGATGAATATCCTAAGAATATACCATTATCTGACTTAGCTTCAAATGCTGTAAGATGACTCTTACCATTGTTGTGAACGAAGCATTTACAGCCAAATACGTGAAAGTGAGAAACAGATGGTCTGTTACCAGTCCATATTTCATATGGAGTGAGATTCAGCTTCTTGTTAATCATAGAACGGTTTTGAGTGTAGCAAGCAGTATTTACAGCTTCTGCCCAGAACTTTTGAGAGATTCCAGAATCAGCAAGCATTGTTCTTGCTGCTTCCTTGAGCGTTCTGTTTCTTCGTTCTGCAACTCCATTCTGTTGAGGAGTTCGAGTAGCTGAAAACTCATGCTTGATTCCATGATCTTCTAGAAAGGATTCAAGATTCTGATTTGAAAACTCAGTCCCTTTGTCACTTCGAATCCTGTCTATGCTGGATGATTTCTCGTTCTGAGTGCGTTTCAGCAGCTTGATCAACTTCGGACCGGTCTGATCTTTACTGCTTAAGAATATAGTCCATGTAAAGCATGAGTAATCATCAATAACAACAAGAGTATACCGCATTCCCCCTAAACTTGTTATTGGTATAGGGCCAAACAAGTCCATATGCAGTAATTCTAAACAGCGGGAGGAGGATTTGGCATTCTTGTTTTTGAAGGATGATCTGATCTGTTTGCCCATTTGGCAAGCTTCGCAGATCTTATCCTTAGCAAAATCGATCTTGGGCAGACCGATAACTAAATCATGTTTACACAGGCTAGCAATGGTCTTAAAGTTGATATGATTCAAGCGCTTATGCCACAGCCAATGTTTATTATCATTGTTAGCGATGAAGCAAGTAGGATTATCAGGTTGAGCATGATTCCAGTTAATCTTATAAGTGTTTCCATTCCTGATTCCTACGAGCATGGTTATACCGTCTGATGATTTAACAGTGCAAGTGTGTTTATGAAATTCTACAGCATAACCATTATCACAGAGTTGACTTATACTAATCAGATTATAGCACAGATTTTCAACTAACAGCACATCATTGATAATAATGTTACCATGGACAATCTTACCCTTGCCCACGGTCTTACCCTTTGAGTTATCTCCGAAAATGATTTTGGGTCCAATACATTCTGTCACTTCAGACAGCAGCTCGATGTTTCCAGTCATGTGACGGGAACACCCACTGTCCAAATACCAGTCTGATGCGAGTTTCTTCGGTACCTGTCATCAAATATAATTATTGTTGGTACCCAATCCTATTTGGGTCCAGAACGGATTAGCCCTTTGGGAACCCACACCTGTATCAGCTTCAATGGCTTGTGTGTGTAGGGTGTGCTGTGTGCTGGTCTGTTTCGATGCTGTGTGTGATAATGTGTGCGCTGTGAGAACCTTTGATTCTCATAAGGTAGTCTATATCTTCGTTGAATCTGTTTTGAGTTATAGTAATTGTATTGTCTTCCTTGCCTTCGATTTTGCACCTTTGGATTTGGTCTGACAGATGCAAATCTTGCTGGTGCCTTTTCTTTGGCTTGGTTAACATAACCAATTCCTTTTCTCAGATTTTGATTCTCGTAAGAGACTCCTGTTTGAATCTTAGGTGCTTCAGTTTCATATACTGTGCTGGATTTAACAAATGTCATTTGTTTGACTTGATTCTTTACCAGCAACAGCTCAGATTCATCTTTGGTGCATTCTTTGGTGTCAAAGCCTATGCCGGTGAAATCACCGACGTTTCTTTGAACCTCTTGTAGTTCTTCCAAGGATGTTCTGGATTTTGTCCATGTTTTGAATATATGTGAGAGCTTAGCATTTTGTGTGCTAATTCTCTTATTTTCTTCATGGAGCTGATCATAAGAGATTTTCAGCTTATTCAGCTCGATCTGGAGATTTTTGCACTCACCCTGTTCAGAGCAGCTTGGTTTGTTGTGCTCATCCATTTGAGTACTGATTTTGGCTTTATTCTTCTCAAATGATTCAGCTAAGATCCTATAATCATTAGCCATGTCTTGCAGTGCGGACATGAGCTCTTCTCGTGTAAATTCACTTGAGTCAAGATCAGATACCTCGTCTGTCTGACTCATTTCTTCGTCTGCCATAAGACATTGAATATCTTCTTCGCTTTCGCTGGAAGAATATTCAGAGCTTTCCGAGTCTGAGTCTGTCTGAGCCCATTTGATGTTTCCTTCTTCAGCTACTAGGACTTTTTGGGATTTTCCATGATTCTTGCGGTCTTTGTAGTGCTTCTTCTTTCTATCATCACGATGCTTCTCTTTCCGTTCTTCTTTCTTCGGTCTGGTGCAATCTGCAATGAAGTGTCCGGTCTTACCACAATTGTAGCAAGCCTGATCGTTAACAGTATCATCTTTTCTTGATTTATAATGATGAGAGGGTTTGAAGTTCCTCTTATTTTTAGACATAAATTTACCGAATTTCTTGATAAATAATGACATAGCATCGTTACTCATCTGTTCAGCAGATCGGTCTGATGTTGAAGCGATCTGGTCTGGAGTGGCTGCCAGGGCCTTGTTTGGTTGAGAGATGAATGGTTCTGCTTCACCTCTGCTTATCAGTTCAAACTCATAGGCCTTAAGATCTGCAAACAGATCATGAAGTTCAACCTTGTTAAGGTCTTTTGATTCCCTCATGGCAATGGTCTTTACATCCCATTCCTTTGGCAGAGCTCTCATTACTTTCAGAGCGATCTCTCTGTTAGAATACTCCTTCCCCAGACCATTCAGTTCATTTATGATGCCGGTGACTCTTTCATCAAACTCATTTAGAGTTTCTCCACTTTTCATCTTTATGCTCTCAAATCTTTGAAGAGCAACAGTTAACTTGTTTTCTTTGGTCTGGTCGTTGCCTTCACATAGCTGTGCTATCTTCTCCCAAATTTCTTTGGCAGTAGAGCACATTTTGATTTTGCTGAACATGTTCTTGTCCAAAGTTTTGAACAAGATGTCTTTGGCCACATTATCAAGATTTGCTTTCTTTCTTTCCTCATTCGTCCAGAGGGATCTGTCTTTTTCCACCATTTGTGGTTCTTCACCAGAGATGGCTACTGCTGTATTGATTTTTAAAATCTTCATTGGTCCATCAGTGATGACGAACCACATATCGTCATCCTGAGCTGCCAGATGAGCTTGCATTCTGATTCTCCAGTCATCATAGTCTTCTTTTGAGAACATGGGGATTTTGTTGAATGATGCCATCAGCTTAGTAGTCTTTGTGCTGATTAAGATGACCTGCTCTGATACCACTTGTTAGGATCGGTCCGGAGTGTTTAGAGGGGGGGGGGGGGGTGAATGAACACTCCTTATAAAATTTATCCCTTGTGAATTCTTTCGGATTAGTGAAAGAAATCTGTTACTTAATCAACTCTTTGAACAGAACAGACCACTAAAAAGGTGAGTGCGGAAACGGTCTGCTCTTGTAAAAGTAAGAACGGCTCGATGGCTAAGTGCAGAAGGATAAGACACAGGATATGTTTCTGGAAGTTCGAAGGTGGTGTAATCCTTCTACGTCTCCCCTTCTTCCAATTAAGGGAGGTTTATACTAGAAGACTTTGATTTATACAATCCTGTTGTACAAACCCGATTCAGGCTGGATTTACCTCACTACCAGTCTGAAACTCCTAGTCAGTCAACCTGCTCAGACACACTCTGTCTGACAGTTACAATAAGTTGCTCACTTCTATTTTTCAATACACAATGCGCACAGTGATCCTACAATGATCAAATGTTACAAAGTAATCGCGCTTAAATAAATAACTTCAGCTCGAAAGCTTCTGAACTTTGTAAGCGTGTGCAGTTGCTTTCTTGTGTGTTTTTCAATTGATCAGCGTGAGTTGGAATCAAGAGTCTATGTCTTCCTTTTGTTGCCTCCTTTTATAGTTGAGGGTAGCAACGGCATTGTTTCCCTTTATGTGCGACTTTGACTCTTTTTAAACTCTGAGAAAGCTACAGTCTTCTTCTTCCGGACACTTGCCGTTCTGGTGTATGCTTTCGGCGATTGTCAGGTAAGCTCTTCTTTGTCTTCTTACCTTTAATGGCAATCTTCGACTTTTGATCCTTTGTAGCATTAATTACAGCATTAAATGCTACAATAAATAACCGTTAATGGTTCGGACTGAGAAGCCATCCTTTATGTATCTTTGACTGCTTTGATCTGATAAAGGTTGAGATCGATCTGAAGTATCGATCTAGTCAGTCTGGAATCCATTGATCCGGTCTGATATGTGATATTCTTTATCAGCTTGCTCTGTTTTGCGCGATCGATCTGGTATGCCTGATTTCCATCGATCCGGTCTGAAATGTTTTGTCATCTTGCTCTGTTTTGTCCGATCGATCTGGTCAAACTGATTTCTATCGATCCGGTCTGAAATGTTTTGTCATCTTTAAAATCTCATCGATAAGGTCCGGAACTAACACCTGTATTTCTCGAGCACCGGATTCCACACACTACAGATCCTAGCATTCACTCCCACCGGAATCCCAAGGTATTTGAATGGTAAAGCAGTGATACAACAATTGAGAGTGATTGCTATTGCCTCCAGAGCGATCCTCCGGACATTTAAACCAATAAGACTGCTTTTGTTGAAATTAATCTTCAATCCAGACATGAGCTCAAAAATTCGCAAGATCCCTTTGAAAGTGTTGGCATTCGTCATAGTAGCTTCTCTAACTAGGAGTGTGTCATCTGCAAATTGAAGATGCGAGATCGGAATTTCTGCACTACCCACTTTGGTTGCCACCCACAAGTTACTATCCTCTGCCTTGGTTATCATTCTACTCAACGCCTCTGCCACTAACAAGAAAAGGAAAGGAGACAGCGTATCCCCTTGCCGAAGCCCTCTTTGCATAGCAAATTCCTCCGAAGGGCTACCATTAATAAGCACTGAAGCTCTTGCAGTTGTGATGCATTCCATAATCCACTCCCGCCACTTCGGATCGAAGTTCATCATCTCCATTACGTGATCTAGGAATCCACAATCTACCGAATCATATGCCTTTTCAAAATCTACCTTGAAGATCATCCCCTTTCGGTTCCTTTTCTTCAACTCATCAATCAATTCATTTATGATCAGCACCCCATCCAATATCTGCCTTTTCCCCACAAAGCGGATTGATTCTTAGAGATTAGTTTATCCAGAACGCGGCTCAACCGAGAAGCAAGGATCTTTGCAAAAATCTTGTAGGCGCATCCTATTAGTGAAATTGGCATGTACTCCCCGATCTTAGATGGGTTCTCCTTCTTAGGTATTAGCACCAAGAATGATGGATTCCCCCTTTGATCAATTTACCATTCTTGTGGAATTCGTTCAGGAATCTCATGATATCCTCCTCCAACACCTCCCAAAAACTCTTAATGAAACTGAAATTGAACCCGTACGGACCCGGACTTCTAGAACTATCGCAATTCCACACCGCATTTCTGACCTTTTCTTCGAAAAACTTGTCTGTCAGCAAATTGTTATCCCTCATGTCTATTTGATCGAAAGATACCCCTTGTAGTTGAGGTCTGATCCAATTGCCCTTACCGAATTGCTTAATAAAGTGACTACGGACGCCCATCTTCAAACCATCCACAGAGTCCAGCCAAACACCATCTATTTCCAGCCCCAAAATTTCATTTGTCTTCCTCCTCCGATTAACATGTTTGTGGAAGAAACTGGAAAAGTGAGAATTTTTTTAGTTTCTTTACATGTTGCACATTAATTTAACATAAGCTACTTTTTAATTTATTATTTGGATTTCTTGTATTTCTAATAAATTGTTTAATGATTGGCATATTGAATACTTGAATCATATTGGGGGAAATTCTTATATGCTCTGGATGTAGACCCCGATATCCTGCATAGACCGATACTACACCCATTGCATGCAAGAATTTCCAGCTGGTTTAGATTGATTCTCACAATGAATTTTTTTTTTTAACATTGATTATGATCTTTCCTATTTGATAGAATAGTGGACTCCTACATGAAATCTGAAACCATGAATTTGCACAAACTGCATCATTTTACCTTTTTTTTTTTTGACTTTTCGCATTCAACTACCACAAGATCAATAATTCCATAAACTTGTCTTCTGTTGCTAAATTATGAATTTGCAACGTTTCTATTTTGCTTTTTAAAAAAAATCATATTTAAATGTTATTCATCGATATACCTTATTAAAAAATAAGGTCATATAATACATTTTCAAATTAATTAATAATACACGCAAAAATTTATTAAGGAAATGTACAAAAGATTTAAATTTGGGGTACTAGCATATCTTAAACAAGAAATCATCAAACTCACCACAAGCTATATAAAATGAATATAAAAGGGAATTTACAAAAGATTTTTGAAAAAAAAAAACTAGTAAAGACAGTCGAAATGGGGGGAGAGAGAGCTATACAATTTACAACGTAAAAGTGAAAAAAAAAAAAAAAAAAACTCAACTACGGCCACAATGACTCCAAGAAATTGTAACCTACTTCCCTTCGGTTTCTCAATTATTCGTGCATGCATCAAAACTTTTATCTTGGATTAGCACAGTATTTACCTTTCCTCACCCATGTTTTCCGTTTGAATCGGATGTAACTGTTGCAGGAAACTTTGTTTGACTAGGTTGTGGTGGGGGAGCTGGTAACGCATATGCAAGACTAGATGCCGAACTTTCAAGGAGACCAGCAACTCCAGCGGCTGAAGTTTGAGCATTTGAAGGAAGAAAAAGATCATGCCTCTGATCTTTATAAGCATTCCAAACCTGCACAAAAAAATATAACACATAATACAAAATATTGAAGATTTGAAATCAGGGATTTGCAGCAAATAACTTCAGAATAAATAAGTCTCTTTATTTTGATAATTGATGCCTCTAAAATTTAACTACAACAATTCACCTTGCATTGAGAGTATAATTTTACTTCAAGACACCACAATTTTCCATACATCGTCACAACCAAGAGAAACCAAAAACAACGAAGCATCAACTCTGAACCACGATATAGTATTTTACATATTTCTGCTCTAATATCCAACGAGAGAGAAGGGTCTGTGTCATAAGGTTGTTTCATTGATCTGAAGCTCTATAGATATAAAACAATCTTGTATACTTGTCACAATCTCTAGGAATTAGCAGAAGTCATCCACAGGCAAATACTGTAAAACTCCATCCTTAAGCCCAAAATATCCCCTCGACAACTTGAGACAAACTAATCGGGAAATAGATTTATAAATGTTTTTTTTTTTGAAGATCTCATTCGAAGGCTTCCTATGTTTATCAAGACTAGTCTCTACGTGCTTGCTATTAGTGAATATTACACTTGCTTTTGCCTGCTAGACTTTATCAAGCATATTTCTCATCACTATTGTCATATATCTTTATACATGAAGTTAATAGTGTTCGGTAGCTTAATAAAAATATGAAAACATATTGTGAGATTTAATAAGAAACAGTATGGGCAGGATCAGAGCCTTGAATGGATCATAAAGAAGCACAACTCCAGACTCAGCTCGAAAAGACAGATCAACAATATATTAATCCCTCAAAATTTGATAAAAACCTTGATAAAGATTTTTTTTTAGATAGGATTCATCATAAGCATGCGTATAGATTCAGGAGTCACAACTTACATCAGAGGTATCTAATATGCCGCGCACTTTGGTACAGTAGGCCCCTTCTGCTGCAAATGCGTGCAAAACCTTCAGAAACATAGCAAAGGGCGGGTTAAGACCATGAAAAACAATAAATTGCAGAGGTAAAACTAATATGTAATTCAGAACATCTTGAATAGATTGTTATTTAGAGTAAACTTAGATTTTTGACCCAATCCACAAAATATAGAAAATAATTTTGGTAGGTGAATCAAATCATTCATCACAAAAACTACAAGAAAAATTCTACCGATAGGATAGAGAGACCTATTCTCAAACCACATATTACAAATAGAGAAGGATTGATAGATATGAATTATTACTCCTTTTCAACATACTAGCAGCACACTAAATATACTTAGACAACTGCCCAAATAGCACTTCACCACTGAATAATGCGCTTTTGCACTTCACATAGTTGACATTGAGTTTGCTGAATCGCTTTTTTATAGAATCTCCTTGGAGAAAACATGCCAAGTATTTGTTTTATTTTTTTTCATTTCATCTGGCAGTTGCTTGCAAATTTTTTTTCTAAAAATCACTTCACCTTATAAAAGTTGGCCCCTAAAAAAAAAACTTACCACAATATTTTTTCAACTGTAGTAAGAACAAAATCATGCCAAAGGACATAGCTGGAAAAACTTTGATAACCAAACTCGACCACTCAAACTTGCTAAACCATATGGTTACATACGATGGAGAACAAAAACAAACTCAACAATCTTTTGTGAACAGTCAAAATTTAGTTTATCGAAATGAATCATATAATGCTGAAATAACAAGAGCGAAAGAACATCTACAAAATGGTAAAAAAGAGTCTTAAAAAAATTAATTTCAGGGGGATAAGTGATAACTGCTTAGTCTTGATCTGTGGGATTGAAAGTAAAACTTGGTTGTAAACGGGTGGGAAATGGTCTCGGGACTCTTTTCTGGAAAGGCGTCTGGACGGGTGAAGAAAGTTTACAATGTCAATTTCCTAGATTGGCTTTAGTGTCTAGGAACAGTAACATTTTGGTGAGTGAGATGGGTTCATGGGTGGAGGGTGTTTGGTTGGACTTGGACTTGGGATTGGAGAGTTTTATTCTCTTGGGAAGAGGAAGCTCACGTGTTAACGGAGTTAATCCTATACAGGACTTGGAGGATAGATGGGAATGGCAACATGACATTTCGAGGCAAATTTCAGTCACCTCGGCCTATTGGAGTATGCAGGATGCTGTTTAGAAGAGTAGTATGAGCAAAATTCTTTCATCCAGCCGTGGGAAACTGCGGCGTCAACAAAAATTTCTATTCTAGTTCGGAGGATTTTCAGAGACGGTATTCCATCGAAGGTTAATCTCCGCAGGCAGAACATCAGTTCCGGCCAGCAGTATATTATGTGTGATCGTTGCTTGTCCCAAGAAGAATCTAAACAACATTTGTTCTTCTCGTGCCCGTTTTCTTATGACATTTGGATGAAATGCTATCATTGGTTAGGATTTCAAGTGGCTCTTAGCATGGATCCTAAAACTCATTAATTACAACACAAGGCTTTATGGTTTCACAACAGGAGTATAAAAGATTGGGCTACTATCTGGCATGCTGTAATTTGGACTCTGCGGTTGGATAGAAATAGGAGGATCTTCAATACAGATGATGATAGAGATGTCGAATTGTTAGATTCAATAAAGTTCAGAAGTTGGAGTTGGATAAAATTTAGGGGCTGTAGATTGCTATCTTATTCTTTTGTCGATTGGGCTCGTGAGCCGATTGTCTGTCTTCTAGATTAAATATTAAGATTTTACCTTTTCTGTAAACTTACGGAGAATTTCTTATGCTCTATTTATTTTTAATAATATCTATATTTTCCCGATCAAAATTTTTTTTTTTGCTGAACTCTGAAACTGAGGTAGATAAACTCCCTACAAAAGAAGATAGATTTACCTTTTAACAAAATAAAATCATCAAAACATAAATTCACTCAATTTCAACTGGATAGATCATAATATTGAGCTTATAGCTTCATATACGAGCATAAACTTGTAAGGTTAGACTCCTTAAAAAGGACATTATGAAACCTATTATTTCAATAGTACCCACCTCAATCGCAAGAACCCGGCCGATCGACGCTTCCGACTCATTCCAGTTCAGCTGTGAGCAAAGCCCATGTCTTACCCCAGCTCGCCAATCAAGAAGACCAAGAAGAACGTCCACAAGGCCAACCCTAGCACAATCATATTCAATATCACAATTGAAACATAATAGATGCAATAGTAGTTTCATCAGTAAGCATACTGTCGAACCCCAAACATATTTATGTAAACTCCACAACTTGATACCACGACAGGTAGATATATACTCACTTAAGACCCTGTGCAACAAGTGCGTCTCTTGCCCGATTTCCGGCAACTACTAGGCGCTTCAAAGTTTCAAGAGCAAGAATGCCTCCACCTTGCCAACCAATTGCTTTCATCAGAAGTGGAACCACCTGGAATCAAGAACAAGAACACTTAAATAAGACATTTGTAACCAGATTCTTAAAATTTTGCACGTTGCATTTTCAAAAATTACCACATACCTGTTGTGTCCCGACGCTAGTAGCTGCCATAGCTTCTGCACATGTGGTGCTACCTGCAAGTTGATGTAGGACACGCAAACAACTAAGGCGTACTCGCTCCTGTGGAGTCTGTGAAATTTTCTGAACCGAATCATCCTCAGGTGAACAGGTTTCTGAAGCCATTGCTTCTCTTCTTCCTTCATAAGCTACAGCCGAAACAAGTTTAGGTATATAACCTAGATAGCCAACATGATCAGCGAGAGCAGGGTATACTCTGAGTAACGAGACCAAGGAAGCAGAAAGAAGTAGAGGAAGTTCAGTGTCAACAGCTTGCGCATCATAATGTGTAGTAGCAATGGCAGATAGATACTGATCCAGCAGCCCCTCAAGAAATCTCTTTGGATTTCTAAGTGGAAATTTGGGATCTTTCAAGAATAATCTGACATATATTCCCCCAACCTACACATCAAGCGATGATATGAGTCGGGAATTGAATATAATTCAAGATTTGATGGCTCGCAATTATACCTGAGGTTCATCTCTCATTTCATTTTGGCCAGATGCCTGTTCAGGCACATCCCAATCAACAACACGTCCTTTCATCTGTTCACGATACAAATCTGAAGCCATCGTCGCAATTTGAGCAGACAGTGATGCTGCCATTGCTGGAGTCCATACAAGTTCTGGAGTTTCAGTTGTTTGTTCAAGAGCATTCACAACTGCTTCTCCAGGACCATCCCTGATGACAGAGACAAGACCATCTGGCAGAAACCTTGCCAAGGTAATAGCAACTCTAGGTCCATGCATTGTCTGCCCAACAAGCTTTCCTAATAATGAGGCAGCTGCTGCTCTTTGCTGCAAAGGAATTTCATCTACAGAACCTCTCCAGTTTAGAAAATAATTGAAAAGCTTTTCCTAGAATATTTGCAGCTAATAGGATACTATACCTTGTAATGGCAAGAGAAGTTCAAGTATGTAAACCACCCCACCATGCTTTGCAGCTGCCCATGCAAGCTCTGGTGTGCTTGCCAAGGCATATAGAACATGCAGAGCTCCTTCACGACAGGTGGGAGATGAGTGAATCATCTGGAACAAAAGAAGCAGACTAGAGCTATCTGCAACCATTGCCTCAAGGCATGGGGCATATGTTGTCAGGCGTGACAGAACAGTTAAGCATAGCTGAGGAATGTTACTTTCTGAAGCAACTGGAAGAGAAAAGCATTCAAAAAGGGGCAATAACTTTTCCTTTGAGGACACTACAGAAGCTAAGTTAGGATTCTTCGTCAAGACGTACTGAAATTATGATGCAAAAGCGTCAAAGTCGGCGATAACATATCACACAAGGCAAAACTCAAGGCAACTACTAGATACATACCTGAAGAGATACAAGACCATATTGAAGTTTCTTAACTAACTCTATCTCCTCCGTGCCCATGACTTTCCCACCACTAGATGGTGAAGAATCACAGGTAGAATCCTGCTCAACAGATGATCCGGTGGTTATATCATCATTACCCTGAATAGCAAAACCTTCATCTGATGCTTTATGCACCTGATGTGATATAAAATCGACAAGGTCCAAGCAGAAGATCTCAGGTTCAGTGATTTCAAAATCTGGTTGATCATTGTAGACTCTCAAGTATACATTTCCAACATAGAGTTCTTTTGACAAGGCTTCATAAACAAAGGAATGTGAATCTTTCAGGTCATATGAACCATCGGGGCCATGCAGTGCACGCTGTTCCTCCACAAATGTTAAAAGTTCGGCTCGCGTAGAGGAGTTCCATATTATCTACGACACAAAGGTAACAGTAAAATCAATATTTGCACAGATGCAGAGTCATTTCTTGAGACTAGTACTTGATTCATCGTATATTAAAATATTTTCAGTCTGAAATGCTGTTAAGTGACACTAACATATCCACTTATCAACCAAAACCTTATATGAGTTGTAAACTGATTTCTGCTTGCGGCATTGGGCTAACCATTTTTACAATTGATAATTTAAAAAAAAAGATAATAAACTGCGAGAAACAATTTTCAGCTCCTCTAGCAAGAGTCAGAAGACAAGCAATAAAGTAAGCATGTCAGCTAATTGCATTAAACGTCAACATGTTTTTTGTCACTGCAAATCCTTTTTTCCCTTAAAGTATTACATGCTTGGATCACTTTGCATGAATTTTTATTTTTTTTTGAAGAACTTGGCATGAAGTTTTTATGAGGGTTGTATTGCCGTGCTATTCACATTATGCAGCTTCACACCAAGGTATAAAAACCAAAAAGATTCCAAAGGACTTGAGGTATTTCAATAACAAGACATGCAGAATATCCAACAGATTTCTTCATTATTTTTTCTCATTATTTCTACAATACAAAATGCAGAAAGACAGCGTATTTTTTATCCATCTGAGAAATACACCTTGCAAAAGAGCCCTGTAATTTCACGATAGCAAGCTAACATGCTAACATGATAGCAAGCTAACATGCAAATTGTAAAATACTTAATGCGAATAAATAAAGGAATGTCAGCAAAGAACTTCTCCAACATATATTTGTAAAATGAAAGATATGGCGATACCTCAGGAGATTCTAAGTTCGAGTTTAACGTGGCTAAAAGATCTTTTGGTGATTTATCTTTCAGCATGCTTGAAAGTTTAGGAGTCAGCAAAGCTCTCAAGGCATCAGATGCAGCCTGATTATAGGGTGTTGGTGTCTCACTGGTCTCTAAACCACTAAGCCTAGACAAGGCACAGCATGCTTGCACAGCATGGGAATTCTTTGCTATTTGAACACTGGTTCCAACACCATGAGCATCTGTCTTATCCGATTCCTCTGCAGTTGAATCATACTGAAGCAACAACGGAATAAGGTACCTGAACAAACATAAGCTAAGTGTATGAAGCCACAAGGTCATGAAAAGGACCAGTAATTAGTTGATCGTATAACTAGTCAATCGACAGATAATAGTTTTTGATAAAACCGTGGAGGGTGTTTATACAACATAATAGTACACATCAAGCAGTCAAAGAGTTTGGAGCCCAATTCTCAAGCATCATAACAAAAGTTTGACCTCCCTAGAATGATGACAATCTCTTCAAAGAAAAGATGCACAATGTTAAGGCCCAAGAAAGCCACAATTGATCGAGTTATGCATAATTTTATAAAGACCTATATCTCATACTAAAGCATTGATGGTGGTACTGACAATGGAAAAAGAAGTAAGATAACAATCTTACTTACCACAACACACCAGCCTTCAGTAACGCGTCTTGAAACTCAGAGGATACAGAAACTCTAGCAACAGTCTGAAGTGCTGCATCAACAGCAGCAGCAACAAGCTCAAGTTCGGTGCAATGAACGATGTCCTCAACCAGTCCAGAAAACTCTAGCATCTCAGTTCTGGCGCTTTCAAATTGACTCAAAACTGAGAAAGTTCGCATTATATTTGCAACAATGGTGGTCGATGGTTCAGAAGCAGGTGTTGTTGGCTGGACCACACACATGCATCGTGAAAGAAGAGTTCCAAGAAGTGGTATTCCACCATCTCTAACAAGCTCTTCACCATTCAATGAAGAAGATGCACACCTGAAAGAGGTGAAGTGTATGGTAATCAACACGGTGTATCAAACATAAACACAAACTACTGACAAAAAAATGAAACAGAACCAAATGTGGATGATGAACTTACGTTAGACAGACAAGCTCAGAGGCTGCAACTAAAAGTGGTGCTCGATCAGAAGAAAGAAAATTGTTGTCAGTTGAATCGACAGTAATGGCATTTAGCAGCATTGGATATCCAGCATATTTGAATGGCATCAATACATCCCCATATCGCCTGTATAGAATGCACTGGCCCTTAAGTAGAAGCAACAATCTCCAAGTTTGCGGTCCTTGCAACCCTTGCATGGTCACCTAAAGGGGATCAATCAGAATTCAGTAAGTCACCGTCGAAAGCACAATCTAAGGGGCAATTATTTCTTATAAACATTTTGAATAAATTACCTCAAACAAGACAGAATTAAATAACAATATTCTTACCCACCCCACCTCCAAACTACACTATCAACATAAGCCAAAAAAAACCAACAGAAATAAGAGCACATCAAATGAACATGAAAATGACAAGGAATAATGTGTTTTACTTTGTTTGAATACTTTTCATGGGTTTTTTGGAGGAAAATTGGATGCTGGAGGTTAAAATAGACATTTTACAGCTATCATTAGGTATTTTTTCGGGAAATTGGGCAAGTGCAAACATTTCAGAAGTTCAAGAAGAAATGTATGCTACAATAGAACATCAACACTTTCTGTTTCATCTTAATACCAATACTATCCTTCCAATCCACTACCATACAGAATGACTTCCCTCTAAAATTTTGGCAACTCTAACGCTAACACTACCACAGATCATTACATGCAAAAAAGGTCCCAAGCTAATGTACGTATTATGAATACACATTGATTTGATATCAAACACTTTTATCAAAATCTCACCTCCTACTGTGAGAAACCCCTATCTAAAATCGAGACCAATGAAACTGAAACAAGCAAGTCTCTTCTTATTGATTTGATATCAGTTATAAATGGATTCTCTTCATTCTTCTCGAACCAAAATATAGAGATAATATCATTGAAAACACTTTGTTACTCGTGTTTAGGCAATTAGGCCTACCTATTTCCCTGACTTACTCACAGATTCTTATTCACCAGTCACAGATGCCGTATAAGGATGCACAGTAACATAAAACTTTAAAACAGCTATTTGTGTACTAGAGCTAACATTCATACACCAAACTGGTCATCAATGGCCCAAATGGCTTATCAACATGCACAACCTCTTTCCTGAAAAGAACTGTATACAAAATTCCAAACAATTTGAACTAAATGTGAAGTAATATCCAAAAATTTCTCTCTGATGCATAACAGTGCAAGTCCTCGGTTTTCAACATGAGATATAAAAGGTTTTTACACAAGATCAAGGTTCTAGGAATACCTGCAGGCACTCATATGCTTTCTGCACTGCCAAGAACTTCTCCCTTCCTTCAGGATTTTTGTCAGGATGGTACTTCATTGCAAGTTTCCTATATTGTCTCTTGAGCTTCTCTTCATCAATATATTCGATTAGTTTCAGCAGGTTAGGAATCTCATCCAACTCTAAACTTTGAGTTTTAGGGGCATCATCTCTGGACACATCTTCAATGGATATCTCCAGTATTTTGCAAGCTTCTTCTTCAGAAAGATCCATTGGCCTTCGGGTTAACTCCTCGCGCCACATAACTAGCAATGATTGCAAAAACTCAACATGCTCAACAATAGGCCAATTAGGAAATCTAATTTCATCACACAAGTTTCGGAGATAATAGCGGTGACACCACATTTCATCTTTGAGCTCTGGATATGTCACTGGAGGCATTGGAGCATAATCATATATGGAATGACAATGTTGCGACAATTTTTGAGGAAAATCACCAAGATGCTGAAGAACCTGAAAACGAAATGAAATAATAATTCAAATAACCGTAACAATAGTTTAACTCACAGATGACTCAAGCAAAACAGTCCTTTGGAAGTAAATACCAAGAAAAATAGTGGAGTGGATTCACAACTACCTGACGGATAAGATTTTCTGCTCGCATCTTATGCGTCCAAATAATCTCAGGAGTGTCAGAATCAGAAACCATTGCCGCTGCAAATGCAACTGGCCCACTACGCTCCAGTACATACAGCAGAGACTCTGGTAAGAGGCCACCTAAAACACTTCGTTTTGCCAAAGCCAGAGAAGAGGAAACTGTCGCTTCTTCACCACCATGAAACGCTTGATGTATATGTGTTACTGAGAAGAGTTGCGCGATTGAGAGAAGATTAGATCCAGGGTATGCCAGGGCGAAATAAAACGTGCCAGTACTGTATAGTCTAATCATTGACTTGGGATTCCGGGTAACAATATCTTTCAGCAAAGTAGCAGATGCTTCGACAATTGTTGGTTCACCAGAAAGTAATGCCTGCAGATGAAATAATATTACAATAAAACTTTAGTAGTTTCCACAATACAAAGAAAAGCCAACACTGCAACATTCGAAGCAATCAAAATATAAATTGACCCATAATGGAGCCATCCATTCATCATAAAACAAGAATCAAAGTAAATCACCCTCAACAAAAATAGCAAGGGTAAATTATGTCTACCTGCCCTTAAGTATGTAATAACAACCTCCCCGTTGAAATCATATTTACATCCACTTCCTCGAGGTTAAACTTCTACCAATTTGTATGAATTTATATGAGGCATTTACATCAGCCTCTCTCTGAGGATACCAAAATTATATCTCCACTTCTCTTGTCGCTACGATTTTTGGTGGTGAGTAATGTACTATGGACAATTGCATTAGGCGAATAAATGTAATTTAGCCAGATAATGAAGAAAAAAATATCATAATCACCCCCAAAAGATCTAAGACTATGAACAATGCAGCCTTTAGAACATTCTAGGAGAAATAACTCACGTGCATGTTTAAGCTAATATATTTCGAACTTTAAGGAGGGTAACATTTCTAAGCTTGTTACAAATGTTGACTATTCAAACTTCAGTCAGCAGTCAAGAACATATTCAGCATCGAATGCAAAAAGAACCTCATTTCCAAGATATGAAATATAAATGAGAGAGCCGTGTTATCAACTTTGCGAGCATGCCTCAGCATTCGGGACTCTTTATTCTTCCTAAATCTCTCAGTGTTGCTCCAAGAGTGTGCACTGTGCAGTAGCAACACTGCACAATTATCTTAATGAACTGAGCGCAAACATCATTATAAGATCAATTACGAGAGCAAATAACTCAACAATATGATTCTGGCTAAGATAAAGTAAACAGTGCATTCAACACAACTCTTGCATTCTAAATTCAAGCTACATATTGAGAATCTACAAGCCAATTGAAACACAATGATTCAACCAATATATAGTTTAAACGCTTTTCAAAGATTACTTGAGCAATATGTGGAAGGCAACGTGGACTTGATAAAATTCGTTTTACTCTAGGCGTGGGTGTTACGATCTCTCCTGCATCATCTATATCTGAACGAGCAGCTACCATGCTTTGTAATATGGACAATGCCACCTGTCCTACCTGAACAAAGTAACAACAATCTGTATAAAAATCAAGTGTAAACAATTAATGTGGACAGATTGAAAAACAGAACTCCTTTCAGGCCCGTCAGTGTCGCACCTTTTTACTCATGCCACCTTTCTAGATAAACTTACTGATACTATATTGGCTCTTTACTGTAAACTCTAGTTTTTACTGGTTGAATGTGTCCACAATTTCTTCATGACTTTTTTGCTAACTTTTGGTTAGATATTAATCAAAAATTATAGCTGTATTTCACTAGTCAAACAAAACAAGAAGAGACAAAAAATCTTTTCCAGACAAGCAATGCTTCAAAGAACCGCTTTCATCTAGTTATTTGCAATGTTAACCTTCCAAGAAAATATACACAGCTTCAAGCCGTGTACTAAAATGATTGTTAATGACAGTCAAAATCATGACATCTTTCCAGGAACTTAGATCAATAGAGATTTATAGATAAATCAAGATCCCAAAGTGCCTCAAACATTTGAAAGCCTGACGCTAATGTTAGATTTTGTTTTGGGAGGTTTGGGAGAAGAGTCTCAGGGAAATACTATGGAGAATGTCTGGGGAAATAATTTTATTTTTGGTTTTAATTTTGGGAAAATAAAGTTGTTACTGCGGTCATTAAAGCATGTCAGAAATGGTTGAATAAAATTATTATAAATTCTAAAAAGCATATTTTGGATTATAATTTAATATAATGATTTAAGAAATTATGAAAAAAGTTTCATCAAGAGTAATCATCATAATGGTAGAAGTGAAAACGATGGAAAATTTGATTTGGGAAAAGAAGATCAAAATAAAAGTAAAGCTAAAATTAGTAGTATGTGTATTTATTGTGAGAAACGACACAATGATTTAGAGAAACAAAAACATGTATAGTATAAATTATTTCCCCAATTGGTACTAACCGTTTACCATATCTCATGTTTTGCAGTGACAGTTTTTTAGGGATATATTGCATTAGTTGTGAAACTGAACCAAAAATAAAATATATTTGTCTCATATTTTCATTACCAAAATCATAGTACGTAATTCACAACTCTGCAATAAGATCGTAGGCATTCGATTCCCCCTTTGGATGCCACAATCACCAATAATGTGCCAAACGGCGATTATTTATATCTATCAATTAGATAATAATATTAACAATGAATATTAGATTATACTAATTTAGTTTTAAAATAAAAATGATACATTAAATAAAACAAGGTGTAGGCTTATAAATCAACATTTTAAGCATCAGCAAATTTTATTCCAATTCAAGTATCACCATATCCTGAAGATAAGAGTAACAGATTCTAAATAAATCGAAAGAAAGTATGCACAATAACATAGACAATTAGAAGCCATTAGCAATAGTGTTCTAGCCACGGTAGAGGAACTAGAAGAATCCTAAGCAGCAAGAAAACAAGGGAAGCATTGACAAATAAATCTAACAAGATGCATAATCATGAAAATTGAAAATATGTGATTTTCATTAAAAAAATGTAAACTCAAAAAATAAGTTAAAAACAGAATTATCAAGCAATAAATTTATAACAAAACAAAATTTGCACCAAACTCCACATTTAAGGTTTGAAAAAAGATAACCAACAACTGATTTTACAAAATAAGACAAGCTGTAAATAAAATTTGACACTAAGAACTTTTATTTTGTTATAAAATTAAAATAAAAAATCCAACCATAATTATATACCAAAATTAGCATAATTGTGGAGAAAAAAAACTGTTTTTTAACAAGACTAGTAGTGGGGTTGATAAAAAATTGTTAATCATAAAAAATGACAAAACTCATTCAATTTCAACCATGAATTGCAGAATCCTTATACTTGATCCAGAAAGTCTTATTTAAAATATTATAAAATCCAAAAAGAAGAGCTATGTGGGAACCAATGGTTGAAAAATTCAAGAAAAAATTGAATTCATGGTTGGTTTGCAAATCAAAATTACATGTGGGGCTGGGGATCAGAAATTTAGATAACATTTAACAAGGCATTGTTGGGAAAATGGGGATGGGAAATTTTAAGCAATGGTAATTCACTGTGGCTCAAGGTGATTAGATCTAAATATGGTAATGATAATTGGAGTCCGTTCTTGTTAGAGAATAGTGGTGGGAGGGGTATTGAGTCATCTTGGTGGAAAATCTTACAACAAAACACTTCCATGATACATCACTTTGGTTTTAGAGGGGGTTTAGTAAGAAAACTGGGGAATGGTATGGCAACAAAATTATGGAAAGATTTGTGGGTAGGGGAGGAGAGCTTAGAATCTATGTTTCCTAGATTAGCATCTATAGCAATGAATAAGGAGATTATGGTAGGAGACATGGGGGAATGGGTACAGGGTTGGAAATGGGGATGGGACTAGAGTAGGGAGTTGTATGACTGGGAGAAAGTTAATTTTGAATTGTTACTATCCTGTATTAACAGGTCGGAGCTAATCCAAGGACAAGAAGATAGCTGGAAATGGATGTTAGACCCTTCAAACAGATACTCGGTTTGGTCAGCCTATGATTTTCTGCAAGAAGATCGAATACGAATGAACAAGACTTAAAAGAGACTTTTGCATTGCTTTGGAAGACTTTTGCGCCATCTAAAAGTTGGAACTTTTGCCTGGACGACAATCAGAGACCGAATTTCTACAAAATTTAATTTGAGAGACTGGAACATTCGTCAAGGACCGATATCAGATTTGTGTGAGTTATGTCAGACGGAGGTAGACACTACTCATCATCTTCTTTTATGTGTGAGAAGACATACACTCTATGGATGAAATGTTACAAGTGGCTTGGAGTAACAACAGTACTACAAAAAAATCTGGATCACCTTTTACAACACAAAGGCCTTTGGTTTAAGAAAAAATGAAGGGAGGAATGGCAAACAATTTGGAAGGCGGTCATTTGGATTGTTTGGTTAAAGCGGAATTAGTTGATTTTCAGATGATCAAAGGAGGAGTCGGAGGATATTTTTGACTTGATTTTATTTAGATCTTGATTCTGGATTACTACTAAAAACAACATAAAATTAGGGTATTCATTTTCGGACCGGGTCAGGGAACCAATTATTTATCTATCAGCACTATAGCTTTGGGAGGTCGTAGTTTTAGGCTTCTTTTCACTTTCTTTTTTATTATGTTAATCATTTCAGTGCCTCTGGTACTTTATTAATATGTTATCATTTGCCTGATCAAAATAAAAAAAATTCACCTCATTTTCCATTTTCATAAATAAAGAATCTTTTGGAAACATCAACAACTAAATGGATACATTTACAACAAATATAATTGAATTTATGTTTATATCTCACATCCAAAACAGAAGCTAATTGTCGATAAGATCACGAAAGATTTAGAATTTAAATTTTTTTTGAATTAGTTTGGTAGGATAATATTATATAATATTATCTACAGATTTGGTGGGATTTGATCTCTATCACTTTTACCTAATTATAATGCATCATTGTAAACCTAAAGATATTCTGAAATAAATGAAATACAGTATCCATTCCTTCGATCCAATAGAAATCTTCATAGAACCAGAGCCAGCGACCATTCCCGCTGAAGTTTAAGGCTACAATGGTCGACTCTGGTAGTGGGTCATCCACTATGTCACCGAACCCAGATGGAAATTCTTCCACTTCTTCCACAGCCACAAAACCTTTAATACCTGATTCTTCCCTTAACATCACCATTCACAAATTTAGCAGCAAGAAAATTTTAGAGTGGGCGCAATCTGTACGCCTCGTGATCGAAGGAAAATGCTGATTCAGGTATCTATCTGGCGACACAAAAGCACTAGTTTCTTCTGTTGCAAAGTATCCTCAATGGCGCTCGGAAAATGCCATGGTTATGGCCTGGCTCATTAATTCTATGGGCTCAACCGCTGGTAAACCACTTCCTTCCGACTGCCAGTGACATTTGGGATGTGGTTCGCGAAGCGTACTCTTATGTTGACAATTCATCACAACTAGACGAGTTAAATACTCGCATATGGCACATCCAGCAGGTCCTCGGGATGTTACCACATACTATAATGAATTATTCAGTCTTTGGAAGGAACTGGACTTGCTTGACGTCGATCAATGGGAGAATCCAAATGACAGTTCTCGCTACATAAAAAAAAACTTGAGAATAATCGGTTTTTAATATTTCTGGCAGGCTTCAATAAGTACCTTAATTAGGTACCTTAATAATTGATCAATCACCTAACCGAATTTTGAACTTTCATACACCACCAGCCATCTTGAAACAAACCTTCCTCGACTCCCGTCTGATATCTGATATACCACTAAAATATTTGGCAGTGTGGAATTCGTCCACAATCATGACACCAAACTTTCTAAACTTGATCCTAAAGCGAAAAAATGTATTTTGTTGGTTATCCTGCACATCAGCAAGGGTACAAATGTTTTTGACCCATCTTCAAAAAAAATACTTCGTCTCCATGGACATTTTGTTTTTTGAGGATAAACCATTCCTCACCTCTCATCTTCAGGGGGAGCATAGTGCTACGAATGAAGATGATATTTTAAAAACCTTAACAATACCCTTTGAAATAAACCATCATCTGCCTTTGCATAATTCGAAAGATACAGGAATGGAGGATCAAAGCCATGACTTTGTTTATACCAGGAGAAAAGATGCAAAGAAAGGGGGAGAAACTGTTTTACTACAGTACCATGAATAAACTTCAAAGCAAGATACCGAGACTTCGACCCCAGGTACTTACCACACAATTCCCAGAGAAAAGAGATCTGAATGTGCACCAAACACCCAATCTCAAACTTTGTATCCTATAACAGTTTGTCACCCTCCTACTTGAGTTTTGTCTCTCAGATGACATCATTAGTGTTCCAAAAACTGTACATGAAGATCTAAAGATACCAGAGTGGAAAAAGACGATTCAGGAGGAGATGGGAGCTCTGGAGAAAAAATGCTACTCGAAAGAAGACTGATCTACCCAATGGGAAACCAGTTGTTGGTTGTAAATGGGTGTTCACCACAAAATATAACTCGGATAGGACCTTGGAACGCTATGAAACTCGCCTTGTTGCGAAGGGATTTACTCAGACATATGGTATTTACTGCACTGATACTTTTTCACCTGTAGCCAAACTCAACACTATTTGTGTTATTCTCTTGCTCGCTGCTAATCTAGATTGGTCATTGAACCAACTAGATGTAAAAAATGCATTTCTAAATAGGGAAATGGAAGAGGGGATATATATGGAACCACCACCTGGGTATACTAAGGAATTTGGATCAAAAGTGTGCAGGTTGAGGAAATCTCTCTATGGGCTAAAACAATCTACTAGAGCATGGTTTGAAAGGTTCACCAAGTTTGTGAGAAGCCAAGTATATTCCCAGGGGCAATCTGACCATACTCTCTTAATCAAACAAAATATCTATATTGATTGTTTACGTTAATGATATTATGTTAATGATATTATATTAACAGGAAATGATTTTGAGAAGAGGAACAGATTGAAAAATCAGTTGGCCAAAGAATTTGAGATGAAAGATTTGGAACAGTTAAAGTATTTTCTTGGGATGGAAGTAGCAAGATCAAAAAAGGGGATTATTGTATAAAAAAGGAAATATACTCTAGATATCCTGAAGTAAATTGGAATGAGCGGATGCAACGTCTTATACTCCTATTTTGACAAATGCAAAATTAGGAGAGATAAAAAATGGTGTTCTAGTGGATGCTGGAAAATATCAAAGGTTAGTGGGGAAGTTAATCTCTCTCTCTCAGACTCGAGTTGACATTACTTTTGCAGTGAGAGTAGTAAGTCAATACATGCACTCACAAGTCCATCAATATTTGTATATCGTATCCAGGGATACCTAAACGGAATGCGAGGGAAAGGGCTGTTTTTTTGAAAAAAAAATGAAAAGGGGAATCGAGGCTAACACTGATGCAGACTGGGCAGGATCAATCACTGATCGAAGATCTACAACAGGTTATTGCATGTTTGTATGGGGCAACTTGGTGACGTGGAAAAGCAAAAAACAAAGTCTGGTGGCTAGAAGCAGTGTTAAAGCCGAATTCAGATCCATGGTTCAAGGAGTGTGTGAAGTACAATGGCTTAAAAAGGCTATGGAAGAACTACACAAAGCAATAAACCTTCCAATGAAGCTAGTTTGTGATAATAAAGCAGCTATTAGTATTGTTCATAATCCAGTCATGCATTAGAGAACCAAGCACATTGAAATCGACAAGCATTTCATTAAAGAAAAACTTGAAGATTGTATGATTCGCATTCCTTTCATCCCAAGGATGTTACAAGTCGCAGACATCCTAATAAAAGGGCCGCCCAAACAAACATTTGAAGAACAAGTTAAAAAGTTGGGGGTGGCAACTTGAGGGGAGTGTCGATAAGATTAGGAATTTAAATCTTTTTTTAATTAGTTTGGTAAGATAATATTATGAGTTTGGGAGGATAATATTATCTATAGATTTGGTGGGATTTGATCTCTATCACTTTTACCTATTTATATGGCATCATTGCAAAACTTAATGATATTCTAAAATTAATAAAATATGGTATCCACTCCTTCTATCCATTGAAATCTTCACTAACCATCTGTGAGTAGGAAATTATGATTAATAAAAAATCTAGGTAATGGAGGCTCAAAAAGGATAGCTTTCTTAATGAGACAGTACTTAAACTTAACATAGGATCGATTTCACTTCAATTGTCAAGCTGGTAATCATATTAAGGCAAGCAATTACAAAACTTTCTGCCATGATACCAAAATATTTTAAGCTAACAGCTTTTCATATGCTTAAACATCACAAATTAAATTTGATCTCGTGAACAAACAGGCAAGTGAGCAACCCTAAGGCAACCAGTATGAATGGTCTCATCTCCACGTTAGTCAAAATGAATGTTCAAACTCTTTCATATCTTAACACGAAGATCAACAAAGAAGTAAATTTGATACAAGCTTTCCTTTCACATGCTTATCTTCAAATTTGAGTTGAAACAAGTGATGCCCCCACTGTCTCACTATCCCAACCTTTTTAACGGGGAAAAGGTAAAAATAAATAACATAGAAAACATACTCCATCTGAATTATCTTTACTAAATAAAGGAAATAATAAATTTTCACAGAATCTTACCTGGATCGCAGTTAGAACGGAAACTCGAGTAGCCATTGCCCACCGGAGTTCACGTACGTCTCTTAGTCTCTTCCAGTCAGCCATCCCAGATGCCCAGCACCTGGTTGTCCAAACAATTTCTTGTATTGCCCATAATCTTCTAATTGCATCCTTCTCCATTGGCCCAACTTTAACATTATTCTTGTCTATGAGCATCCATTCCTTTAATGGTTCCATAAAAGCAGTGGCAGCAATTAAGTTAGACTGCAGGGGGTATAGCAGTTCTTTCGGAAGTCTCGTGAACTACTGTTAGTAAATCAACTGCAAGCACACAACCTCCTACCAAGACACATGCCTCTACATTCGATAAAACCTTCATCAAAACCTGCACATAGAAAGAAGCATTAACCTAAAAATCAATACAAAATTAATACTATTTCTGCCAGTGAAATATTTTTAGACTCATATGTGAAAATTCTAATGAATCTTTCTCGCTCTCGATACCTAAGACACCATCACCAAACAAAGTTTTACCCTTCATATGTTCATCTTCGTTTAGTCTTAATTGACCTGCACCTGAGAGCTTCTCAACTTAAAAATAAGATCTGATTTTAAGGTTTTCAACAAGCCCTTCTGCTCTCCGTTTCATTTCTTTTATTGCAGAGTGCTGAAATTTTGTAGTATTTTCAAGATCATATTTCCATCATATGCCATTACCAAACATGTCTCAATCCCTAGGCCTGCGTTTGTTTCCTGTCTTGAAGATAACATGCGAGGTTCCTCTTTCCAGAAGGTAAGTCAAACAGTTCTCCATCATAAAGCAATAAAGATATGACTAATCTTTCATGATTGAATTAAGATCATATTACTTAAAGATAAACTGGCCTTCATCAGGTTAAATCCCATGAGCTGGAAACTGAGAGATAGCATGCCACACATCATTAATATCTGCTACTTCTTCGATCTAACTTTTATTCTTTTGCCATAAATATGTCAAAAGTTACGTGATTCTTTTATTGGGGAAAGAAGGTGACAAATTTACCTTTAAGAGAAGCCAGAAGACGGTGTCGTAGAGCTCTATCATTTGTCCTGTCCAAAAGTACTGTCACATGTGCAGTACCTTCAAATGTGCCTATCGAACTGTGATGTTGCTCATATACAATTGACATTGCCCTCGCACAGAGCTCCCTGAGACAAAGAAGAACCTCCCCCTCCTCCAAAACCATCTAATCTTCCCATATCACACCAATCATCTGAGGGACCCATTTCATCCGGAACAGCACCATCTACAGTCAGGCCCGGTGTCAGCATCACATAGGAATCGATGGTAAAGTGCTCTAAAAAAAGCAACTGGATCGCGCAGTGGAAAGTCCTGAGCCCTGCCGCCGCCGCCACCACTCTCAAGAAGCAGACGCAAATAATATTGACCCACACAAACTTCTTTGGCCAAGCTGGGGTACCTTACAGAAAATTCTGTGTAGGTTCCACGATATTTGAGGCAGACACGCTTGCACGCTGATACTTTCCTCAGATCTACCGCCAGGCACGATATCTTCAGTTCGTTTCCTCTCTCAAGGTCCAGTTTATGAACCTCAGCCTGCAATGCCTCTCTCAGTTCCTGTCTAGTTCGCTCATTCCAGATCAAATCTGCACGGTTATGATCAAGACCAAAAGCTCGCCAAAATCAGGCCATTTAATAGCAATCTTCCACATCCAACAAGAGAATTCTCCATGATCACCTGAGCTGGAGCAGGAAGGCCTGGATTCTCGGCCTCAGATGGACCAACATCAGAATCAATTTTGCCTGCAACACTTGTTGCAACTGATTCATTATCATTTGCAGGAATATCGGGAGAAGAAAGGCCTTGTAAACTGATCCGTTGGAGGGACCCTTACGATTGGGAGCTTGTTAGAAAAGTTCCTCCCCCGCCTGAATCAAAGAAGAACGAGAGTTTTGGTAACCATCTGAACCTCGAAATGTGTAAGGACTTTCTTGATGTGTTGCTCACTAACTTCAGCGGGCATTGAGAGAAGGCATGGTGTGTCCTTGGGATGGTATTGCTTTTCCAGACTATTCCTTCTCTGTTGAAGTAGTCGTCGCTGTCTTCTACTCATCAAGGAACCTTCCTGATTAGATGCATCATCTGATGTAGCCTGAGATTGTGTATGCAAATATGCGACCAGCCCAGGTGGCAAAACTCTAGATACAAATCAAGAGCAGGTTGATAAGAATCTGCCCACAGAGCAACAAGATGTCGGCTGACATCACGACGTTCTCCAGCAGGAAGGTAAAATCCATGCGACAAATGCCTCAGTAGCGCACCATCACGTAAAGCAGCATCCCTCATTGATTCGGCTGCAACAGCATCTTCTTCTGCTATTGTACGCATAACTACTGCAACTGTCTCTCGAACGCTTTCCGCAGGATGCCCAACAAGAGCAAACAAACGACGACGTAACCAGCCACAAGGCGTAGTATTTCAACAAAAACTGCGTATTGGGTGTTACAACAGTGCGGTTCACATATCATTGCTTCAAAAACTTCGACAACAGGCATGGACAATAAAGGCGAAACAGACATGGGCTTTAATCTGTTCACATAATAATTAAGTTACTATGTTCAGAAAAAATACAGATTTGGTGTGCATGATTGTTGCGTGCTGTTCTCCTTTTTATCCGATAATATGTGTGGATCCCCAGGACCACCACCTATAAGCATAGCAACAAGCCCTGCTGTTTCAGCAGCTACTCCCTCGGAACCATTCTAAGCAAGCCCATGATTCTTCCAACAGCGGCAGGAAATGACATCAAATGTGAAGCAGCACTGCGCGAAGACAGCAACCTGCGTAAGCATGCAATGAAACCTATCACTGTAGCAGCTGCTTTAGGGGATGGAGATGGCAACGGTGGGGCTTCTGGAGGAAGATTGGGAGCAGCAGGAGCAATGTGATCAAGGCCATCAAAGTCACCTCAGGTACGTCGATGTTGGGGGGAACACCACTAAATGTAATGCATGCATTAAATTCTCTTATCCTACGCCACAGTTTAGCTCTTGATCCAGGAATAGAGCCACCTTCAGCCACAGCATCTTTGGCAGCCGCAGCCAGGTATTTCAAATGCATGGTAGCAAATTCGGTGTCAGCAAGGAGTTGCTGCTGAATTAAGGGATATTGCTGACAAACTCTACCACAAGGAGGATCAATTCGATGACCAGGCATCGTTAACCTGGGTAACATGGGCACTGGATATTGACCCTGCACAATCAAACATATACCATGTTCAAACAAATGTTGACTAAGTTTATTGTTTACACAAATATGTCAATTACAATATGGAACAAGTCAAACATATTAATATGTCAGTTACAAACTGAATGCACACATTTTAATGCAATACATATGGAACAAGTCAAACATATTAAGATTAACTAGAACTCAGAGTAGTGAGTCAACTACGCATGCAAATCAGTCAGAATAAATTCCAATTAAAAATTTATCTGACCACCAAACAGCACATATACCTACTTCGGATTGCAAAACATCCCGAACTGCAGCAAGTAAACTGTCACGAGAAGTACTAGCATACACCTGAAATATCATCACACGTTAGCAACTTTGTTTGCTTTCCAATGAAGCACAAACTTTTAAGTAACTATTCATGAGAAAAGTTGGGCTACTGGTATGCCAAAATTACTCACATGGGTAGGACATCCATCATTAAATTCAACAGCAAACATCTGTGGCTCCTCAGCAAATCGAACAAGGGCACTAACAGCAGATAGAGGACGAACAATAACAGCCTTCAAGCACTCAGAAAGAAAATGTCACAATCAACGATTCAATCACAAACATACATAAAATGACACTGGTGCAACGCTAACTCATAATCATCACCCATCAACATTAAGAAACAGGATATGCAGTACCCACGCTAACTTTATGCAAATTGGCAACACCCCAGAATTTCAGTATGATTCTCCTAATTTTTGTTTGCATTCAATGTGAGTTTTGGCTGGATAGGATGGTATTTCTTGGCTACGTGATATCGAAAGATGGAATATCAGTTGATCCACCTCAATTTTGACAACTTTTACATCATATTAATAATATTAAGGGATGACATGTATCACCTTAGGAGGATGCCACGTGTCACACCTTCCCAGGCCATTTTCTGTACTTTTCGATCATATGTTGACAAAACTTTCAACACAAGTATATGACATAAACATGTGGTTAGAATGTGATTAAAACTAAATCATGTGTCCAGAATAAATTGTTTATTGTAACCCATGGTAGTTGTAATATATGGTAGTGTTTTGGTCATAACTTTCACATACACTGTCGGAATTGAGCGAATTAGCAATGATGTATAAAGCAACACTTGTAAAAAAACACAGTTAATATGTGGAACACCATAGTATCGTCAAAAACATTTAAAATATGTATCGACAAATCTACAGCAATGACAAAGAAACATAAACTACGAAGAAGCTTTGAGGTAAAACCAACCTGTTTATACAGATGACATGGACGAGTAAACTTAAATTTTTTTGTTCGAAAGATATACAAAGTTTCAAGATTCAAACAAAATGAACAAAAATATTGCAATTTTCTTTCAAGCGTAATATTGGCACGTCCAAGAATGGTGGATAAGTTTCTCAAAAGAAAACACCACCTGTACTCTGAAGCACATCCATAAAAATTACAACATTAGTGATGCATTATAATCACATGCTTACTTCGTAGTTTTCTGGGCGTCTTTCAACACAGAAACCTTCGTAAGAATAAGTTGTCGAGATACAGCATCACCAAAGTCCCCAATTCCTCCTTTTGGTCCAAGTGCCAAAGTTGATCCAGGATAAGGTAGCATTCCATGAGCAGCAGTACGCAGTCTTGTGACAGACCAACCACCAAGAGGAGTTTCTTCTGCCCCACTGCCTCTCTAGCTGCAGATACATGAGTTTAAAATTGAAATAGTAACACAAGCAAACATCATACGGATAAACCTCTAATGAATCCAAAATTTAAAACGCGTTGTATTTTAAAAACAAGAAGTAGAAGTTACCCCTTAGCTTCATATACTCTGTGATGGTAAGTGATTGAGAGCTGTCAACAGCTATGCCACCCAACCAACCATACCATAGCATTTGCAGTTTTCGTCTAGACATAATGTTTTAGAAGGTAGTTTAGTACATAAGCATTATCAGAGGCATAAGAATTGCCCAATAAAGTCAGTAAACAACACACCTAGCATCTTAACATAGTGCAGAAAAGTTAAACCCAAAGAAATTGAAGGATGTTTAGTAAGATGCAAAATCAGGAAGGAAGCAAATGTACTCCATACTAAATTTGATATGATGACAGTATTTGAAGTCCCTGGAGCAGCTTGGAAAGCTTTAGATTTCCTTCCATAAAGAGAACAAAGAACAAATCCTCCATGGTCAACATTTTGTCTTCCATGAACATCAGAGAGAAGAATTATGGCAGGAGAATTCATATCTCTGAAATCCAAACACCACTAAGTTCTCCAGAATTCAAATCTATCACCTCGACTCCACATAGGTGACTTTCATTTTCTGCACAAAACAAATCATTATTCCTGTGAATTTGAAACTCACAAGCATTGTACAGTAAGATGACATGGCGGATAAGCTACAAACTACCAAAGATCAAAACAGACTATATGTAAATGCACCTCTAAATCATTATCTTGGCCATAGTAAAATCAATTTAAAATAATTAGAAATGATTGTTAAAATGTTAATATATTTTAGCCAATTTCAAACTACCAACAATGCACCAGGAAATATAGAATCCATCTATGTTCTGCACACCAAAATTCGTCAAAGAGACACATAGATCAACATTAATCGATGCTCCCATGCATTCTCTGCTTACTCATATATGTAGGTTTTGATAGTTACACCCTATTGTTCAAAGTCAAAGGTCATTCAATTAAAAATATGGAGTTAGAAAATCTAAGAAGAAGACCTAAAGACTATTAAGAATGAATAGACAATGATACAACCATGGCATCTTCAATAATTTCCAGTATCAATAATTTTTTTTTTCTGCCATGTTCGATATTTCTTCTCTTATTTAACAAAACAAAGCACAAACTATGTGTGGAACCTCAAAAGAAGTCTCCATCTACACCATTTCCGAGAATACTTCTAGGTTTCCTTTAAGTATTTCTCATAATATTATCAGTGATTTACCCTAGCATATTTAATATTCATCTCACTGATCATTGTCCAACTTAAGGCATCAATTTTTGGCCAAATGTTAAAAGTCAACCAAAAGCCAAAGGATGCATAAATAATAGATTTATAATTTCCCAATGACATGAGTACATGACATGCATGACCCAATAATAGACAGATGGGCTTTCATTCAAAATTAATATAATAGGCATCCACCAATTACACAATTAATGTCACAGAACAGTCAATCAATCATCCATTTTACTAGAGGTTCTTATATATTAGAATTGTGCCTCTACAGTACTGGGGTTTGCACCCGTAAGTAAAACATACATTTATTTCACTCTTCTTATCACACACATAGAGTCCTTGTTCTCCTATTCAACTATCTATGGGAATCAGCTTCACCGGGATGGAGAGGCTGTACGTTTCATGGATAATAATGAAAAACTATCCAGACAGTAATCAACCAACACTACAGTACACCAAGGAAAAGAAACAATGACATGATAATATGCATCAAAGTTTAAACTGAGGATCCAATTTCCATAGATGGAAAGATCGGTAGTAACAGTACCCCAAATACACCAACATACTCATATATATTTCTCATTTACATTTTATAATCATGAGGACAATTACAGGCAACAAAATAGGAAGGTAGACCACTTTTTAAAACCACACAAGCATGCAGACTAAAATATAAAGTTTTATATGACAAAAACATCATTTGGCAAGAAAGTACAGAAATATGCTATGTCGTGTGAGGAGCGATCCGTTTCCTATTAAGTTTAGGCAAGTGGGAGTATAATCCAATGAAAGACAAAAAAGATTCTCCCAACAGTTGAACAACTAATCCTTCTCTTCCTTCTATCATCTACAAGGTTCATCTACAAAATAAAAAAAATAGCAGAGATATCACCCAGAAGACAGAATTAGCCAGAACTTCACTTCCTTTTTGGTTTTACTTATACAGGTTCC